>JAODPA010076111.1:0-28387 GCA_025585075.1 Nepenthes mirabilis
GATTTTAAAATATTAAAATATTATATATATCCCTTTTCTTATTATTTTTAATGGGTATATCAGAAATGGGTTAGCCCCAAAAACTCAATAGAGGCCCAAAATGATAGTCAATATTCTAATGGCACAATTGAAAAACAGGTCCAAAAGCTGAAAAGCCCAGGGCGGCCAACGTTGACATTGACCGTCCGGGCGACCAACTCTCAAGCAGGCGGTCAACTAAACGTTGACCGCCCGCCTTGTGTGCATTAGACCCAAAGATGCTTTTTTACAGTAATGAGTCTAGCTTACTAAGGCCCATGGCCCATCTGGCGGCTAATGACGAAAATCCACCACAATGGCAGCCAACACGCACGCAGATGGTTAACTGGAATGTTGACCGTCCGCGTCCTACACGTTAGGCCCTAATAAGCCCTTCTACAGTAACGGGCCTGACCCGTTTAAGCCCACAAATCATCAAATGGCCAACAGCAGTTTTTCAAGAATATTCCACGATCCCAACTGGCACCAAAAAGGACATTGGCAATATTGGCGCTGCCCACATAAGGAAGGAGCCAGATTTTCTCCAAATCTTTGCCAGCCCAAGCTTTGCAACGGTAACATGCACAGAAGGAAAGCGCACGGTTTGGAAAATTGTTGGCCGCCACGTAAGGAAACAATCACGATCAGTTTGGCAACTGGCATCTGCTCCAGAAGGTAAGCCAGCCAGCAGATCAGGAAGGCAATCACTCTTTCCAAAGAAGGAGGATCGTCCTCTCAGCTACAAAACGCTCTCAATTATGCTTTCTTCAATGCTTCCAACTGTATACGCTTTCTGTAAGACGATTGAGTGCTCTAAGAAATCTGCCTTCTTTGCCACCTTCGTTCTCCAAAAAACCCTAAGGCAACAAGCGAGCCCTCACGGCCGTTTACTGCCTTCCCACCTTCCAGATCCAAGAAAACCTCGCGTCTCTCTTACATCTGGATCAAGCACTCTTTCTTTCTCTCTCTCTCTCAATTTCAGTTTCCTTCTTACGAAGACTATTTTACTGACTTGAGCGTTGGAATGTTTTCGGTAGGATAATTTTTCGCCGAACACGCTGACCTCCTGTTCTGTTTAGTGGTGTGCAAGATTCGACTCAGGGAATGGAGCCGGAGCCACGACAAGAGGATCATCCGACTCTATTCGAAGTTCGGATCCAGAGACGCATCATTGGCGCCGTCTGTGGGAAACGCTTACAAAAGCCAACCACGAAATCTGCACAAACTTTCTCTGTCACCTTCTGATTTTGCGATGGTGAACACGAGAGCCCAAGCTAGCGACTCCGCTAGAGACGCTGCTAACCCCGACCAGGACCACACTGCTGGTGCCATGATCAACGGGGCCGCTGGCGGAGTTCCACCGCCTTACTTTCAACTACTGGTGGAGAAGATGTAGGATAACAATCGCCTGCTCCAATTACTTTTCGCTCAGAACGAGCAACGACTACAAGCTACTCCTCCAACAGCCATCACAGCACTGGCCACCAAAAGAGGTGGCCAAAGGAAGAAGAAGCCGACCAAAAGGCCCGCCAAAGCCGGAGACAACCCGGCTCCAACGTCCTCCCGTGTTCCTGGCCAAAATAGGCCTATGGAACGCTCCGGGAGTACGTCTCCGCTGGAGAGCCCAGAGAGAAGAAATCCCCGATACTCTCGAGCGGAAGACAACAACTTAGTCTAGGAGCGAGCCTCCAGGACTGCCAGATCCACTGGAGACAGCAGCAGACCGGCTGCTGAACCCGCCAGGGACAAGACAGAGCTTTGAGATTACCTCAACTCCAAACGATCAGCAAACATCGCTCGCACCGATCCGCGAGTGGACAAGATCTGGAATCGCGTGTTCTAAGATGAGGAGCACGCCATCGACTTGGACCGATCTCCTTTCACTGCCGAGATCCTGAGCCGCCCACTGCCGTCAAAATTCAAGATGCCATCCCTTGACTTATACGATGGTGGCAGTGATCCGATTGACCACCTGGATCACTTCCGCACCCATCTGAGTCTACAAGGGTTAGAAGACTCAGCGATGTGCCACTGTTTTCCACTCACATTGAAGGGAGACGCTCGAATCTGGTTCCATCACCTCCGTTTAGGCACCATCAGCAACTTCCGTGAACTCACGGACCTCTTCTTGGCTCAGTATGCCTCGAGCCGACGGGAAGAGAAACAGCCATGGCATCTCTCCCATAAAAAGCAGAAACCAGGGGAGAACCCACAGCGTTTCCTGGATCGCTTCGTGGCAGAGGCCAGAAGGATCCCCAGGATCACAGAGGAGATGAAGTTGGGCAGTTTCATCTCTGCGCTTACCTACGGTGACTTTTTCAAGCACCTTGCCCTCAAAAATCCTCAAACCTTCCATGAGGCGGAATCCATCACCAGGGCCTACGCTGCGGCAGAAGAGACCAACGAGGCAAAACGTTCAAAGCGGGCGGATCAGCCTCGGCCATTCCCTGATGAGGGGAAGAGAAAGTACAGTGGCGGAGAATACTCCCGCCAGAAGCAGAGTCGGATTGGGCCCCCAGAATACAGAGACTATGGGCCCACCAGTTTCACACCTCTGACAGACACGCGCGCCAACGTCCTTATGCAGATCCGTGGAGAAAAATTCCTGAAGTGGCCCAAACTGCTGAAAAAGGACTCTGGAAACCAGTCGAAGTACGGTGACTTCCATCGTTTTGCTGGCCATTCGACTGAGGACTGTAAGACGCTGCAGAGGAAAATCGAAGATCTGATTCGCAGAGGCCACCTCACGAAGTTTGTTAGAGGCCCTGGACAGAGCTCAGGAGCAGCTGATGAAGAGGGGCAGGAGCAGACTCCACCCCGAAATAGGATTGCAGCAGGAGTGGTTAATATGGTCACCACCCGACCTACCAAGAACCCGGCGAACAGTAAGGAGTAGTAGACTGGGAGGAAGAAGCAGCGCATAGTAGATAATACGATTAGCTTCAGTGATAATAACTTGACTCATGTAATGTCCCCCCATGCTGAACCCCTTGTTATATCAACACTCGTTTCAGACGGCAGTTCGGACTACCAGCTGAAACGAGTCTTTATCGATAATGAAAGTTCTAAAAATTTGCTTTATTTGGATGCCTTCTTTAAGTTAGGCCTAAAAAAAACCAACTAAAATCGGCCGAGGGCCCACTATATGGCCTTGACAACAAACCAGTGCCCGTTCAAGAGACAATTCAACTGGAAATTACCTTAGGGACGTATCCAAAGACAGCAAGTCGCACACTTACCTTTCTGGTAGTTGACCTGCCCTCCATTTACAACGCAATACTAGGCAAGCCGTGCCTGATAGCATTTGGGGCAGTCACCTCAATTCCACACCTTAAAATGAAGTTCCCAACACCTTAGGGCGTGGGAGAGGTGTTGGGCGACCAAGTAATTGGATGGACATGTTACATGTCCCAGGTTGCCCCTAGCGGCAGCCCTGGCATGGTGGGAGAACTCGATCATCGAGACGAGACCACCCTGCAGCATGCGCAGTCCGGTGAAGCCACAGATCTGGTCCCACTAAATCCGAAGGAATCGAAAAAGTGTTTGCAGATTGGCGGCTCACTCACTGGCACACTGCGCACCGAACTGATTGCATTCCTACAACGGAACGCCAATATATTCGCATAGACTCCCGTAGACATGCCCGAAATTTCGGCTGAGGTGATGGTCCACAAGCTGGGCCTCGATCCTGGCCGGAAGCCGGTTAGGCAGAAGAGGAGGTACCACTCCACAGAGAAGCTGATCGCCATCCGAGATGAGGTGAAAAAGCTACTGGACGCTGAGTTTATCAGAGAAAATCAGTACCCAGATTGGCTTTCAAATGTCGTCCTGATTAAAAAGAGCAACGAAAAATGGCAAATGTGCGTCGATTTTACCGACGTTAACAAGGCCTGCCCGAAAGACAGTTTTTCCTTGCCCAGTATTGACCTATTGGTTGACTCCACGGCTGGACATGAGCTGCTCAGCTTCATGGACGCCTATTCGGATTACAACCAGATTCGAATGAGTCCGGAGGACGAGGAACATACATCGTTCATGACGGACCAGGGCACTTACTGCTACAAAGTGATGCCCTTCGGACTAAAAAATGTCGGAGTAACTTACTAGCGACTGGTCAACAAGAAGTTTAAAAAACTGATTGGTCGTAAAATGGAGGTCTACGTCGACGACATGCTCGTCAAGAGCAGAGTCACTGGCGACCACATACGTGACCTGGAAGAGTCATTTGAGGTGCTCCGCCAGCACCAAATGAAACTGAATCTAGCCAAGTGTGTCTTCGGGGTGGCCTCTGGGAAGTTCTTGGGTTTCATCGTCTCCCAGAGGGGGATCGAGGCAAACCCAGAAAGATCAAGGCCCTCGCTAACATGGCTCCCCCGCGGAGTGTCAAAGACGTCCAGCGATTGACTGGGCGGCTGGCAGCTTTATCCTACTTCCTCGCGAAGTCTGGTGACAAGTACCAGCCCTTCTTTAAAGCCCTGAGAGGGACAAAGTCTAACGGAATTCAGTGGACGGCTGACTGCCAGGCAGTCTTCAATGAATTGAAGCAGTACCTGGCCAGCCCACCATTGCTAGCGTCACCCAAAGACGGAGAGGAGCTATACCTTTACCTGGCAGTTTTAGAAGTGTCCCTCAGCTCCGTCCTCATGCGCCAAGAATCCGATATCTAGCAGTCGGTCTACTATGTAAGCAAAACATTGACTGGCCCAGAAATATGCTATCCGCTCGCTAAAAAAATGGCCCTAGCACTTATCTTCGCAGCGCGAAAATTGAGGCCATACTTTCAGGTGCATCGCATAGTGGTCCTCACTGACCAGCCACTAAAAGGTATACTCTAGAAATCAGACGTTTCGGGACGGCTGCTAAAGTGGGCTATCGAGTTGGGTGAGTTCAACATCGAATTCAGGCCCATACCTACCATAAAAGCGCAGGCTCTGGCTGACTTCATTGTTGAGACTACGACCCCGATTCACGAGGAACAGCCCACAGAAAATGTAGAACAACCCAACGAAGTCCCAGAATGGACACTCTACGTGGACAGATCGTCCACGGACAGTAGCAGCGGAGCAGGGGTGGTCCTTACGACCCCTAATGGATTTGAGGTTAAGTATTCCCTCAAACTTGACTTCCCGGCGACCAACAACGTCGCCGAGTACGAAGCCCTACTAGCCGGATTGCGATTAGCAAAGGAGTGCTCTGCCAAGAGGTTGGCGGTTTACAGCGAGTCCGAACTAATCCTCAACCGGGTTAACGAGGGCTTCGAGGCAAACAATCCTTCCTTGGCCAAGTACCTGGCAAAGGCAAGGGAGGCCATCCAGGGCTTCGACAAACTGACCCTGATTCACGTTCCTCGAACTGAAAACTGGAAGGCAGACCGGCTGGCTAGAGCCGCTGCTGCCGAAAATCCAGAACAGTACTCGAGGGATATGAGGGAGATCCTGAATGCTCCCAGCATAGAGAAACAGGAGGCGATGCAGATTTCCGAGACGGAAAACTGGATGACGCCCTACCTTAGATACTTGACTGACGGATCACTCCCAGATGACGCCGAGAAGGCTAAGCGAATTAAAAAGACAGCAGACTGGTACATAGTAGTCGATGGGCGGCTGTATCGCCGTGGATACTCGACTCCGTACCTCCGTTGCCTATCACCCGAGGAGGTTGACTACGCGCTGGGCGAAGTCCACCTCGGGATCTGCGGATCATACATAGGCAGGAAAAACCTGGCATTCAAGATCATGCGGTAGGGTTATTACTGGCCCTCGATAAAAAAGGACGCGCTTGAGTTTGTAAAGAAATGTGAAAGCTGCCAGTTTTATGGCAACCTTCACCACCAGCCGTCCGCTGACCTGAAGTCACTTCAGGCTCCATGGCCCTTCGTGCAATGAGGGCTCGATATTCTCAGCCCATTTCCCATTGCCACGAGGCAAAGGAAATTTATCATCGCGGGCATCGACTACTTCACCAAGTGAGTCGAGGCAGTCCCGTTGGCAAAAATCACAGAGCACAATGCGCTAAAATTTCTTCGCCAGGGCATTGTCTGCAGGTTCGGCATCCCAGAGGTCGTAGTGACCGACAACGGGACACAATTTTTGGGAAAGTGCTTCACTAAGTATTGCGCCAGCCTTGGTATCAAGCTGGTCCACACTTCAGTAGCATACCCTCAAGCGAATGGACAGGTGGAGGTCACAAATAGAACGCTACTCCACGAATTAAAGACTAAGCTGGATGACGCTGGGGGCTCCTGGGCTGACGGGCTCCCGTCCGTCCTCTGGTCTTATCGGACAACACCGAAGGAACCAACGCGTGAGACACCCTTCAGCCTCTATTATGGGACTAAAGCGGTAATCCCGGTCGAAATCGGGCTTCCGAGTCTCAGGGTGGAGTCTTTCGACCCACAGACCGACTTCCAAAAAATCAGGGAACACTTAGACCTGTTAGAGGAAGCTCGCGACGCCGTCAGAATATGGACAGCAGCCTACCAATACCGAATTGCCCGGTACTACAATAAAAAAGTGAAGCCCGGCAATTTGACGTTGGGGACTTGGTCCTACGAGCCGTCGAGGTCACAGGCAAGCTGGCCGGCCGCAACAAGCTCTCTCCCAACTAGGAGGAACCTTTCCTTGTCTCCGCCGTCCTGCGAAACGGAGCATACAAACTCCGAAACCAGGACGGGAAGCTGGTCCCGCAAACGTGGAACGCAATCCACCTCAAGCGCTACTTCCAATAAGGGACCCAAGTACGCACTCACCCACTTGTGTGCATTCATTTGCATGCTTGTTTTAATTTGACAAAATAAGAAGTTTACTTAGCATGTAGGACCCTAGTCTTTGTGTGCATATATATTCTGTATTTGCCTTGCAGGTTTACCCGATCTAGACTGCCCCTAAGTCGGGAGAGTCTTCACCCTCTCGTTAAATCCTGGTCATCCAGGTGGCCCAGAAGCGGTCTGAAACCCTGGTCATCCAGGTGGCCCAGAAGCGGTCTGAAACCCTGGTCATCCAGGTGGCCCAGAAGCGGTCTGAAACCCTGGTCATCCAGGTGGCCCATGAACGGTCTAAAACCTTGGTCATCCAAGTGGCCCATAAACGGTGTAAAACCCTGGTCATCCAGGTGGGCCATTAGCAGTCGTACTAAACCTTGGTCATCCAAGTGGCCCGATAGCGGTCTAAAAACCTTAGGGGGCAAGTATGGCACACGCGACGACCTCCTCTCGGGGAGCAGCAACGTCAGTCAACGACGGTCGAAGGGAGAAATATTTCTTCTCCAACATTAGCAGCCCAAGTCATTACTTGTACGGCGCCACTAGGATGGTTAACACAACCACCTACCCAACTTAAGGATCCTATTCCTCAGGCAGCCAGCCAGCCAGGTTGGCCGCCCCACGCAATAACCTTCTCAACAAGAGGGTAGCGTGATCGAACAGCGACGAGAAGCGCTCAATCTCCAACGCTAACTGCCCAAGTTACCCCTTGGATAACACCGCAAGGCTGGTTAACACAACCACCTGCCAAGCCTAGGGACTCAGCTCCTTAAGCAGCCAAGCAACGGTCGCCAGCCAACCAGGTTGGCCGCCTAATACAATGATCCATGCAAACACAAAAAGCAATGAAAAAAATGGACTCCAAATTGAAAAGAATTTCTATTTTATTGCTCAAAAAGTGTATTACAATTTACACAAGTCCCAAAAGCATAAAGAAAGTGCAAAAGGCTATAAGGGCGGCGGACCACCCTGGCTATCTCAAGGCTTTCCCACTAACTCTTCCTTACGATGTGCTGCGCGGTTGCCCTAATTAATAAACTCAATTGGGAAGCCAGGATCGATTAACCGCGCAACGCGACGTCCAATGTTGAGCCCCTCCAACAGCCGGGCGTACAGTGCGCCCCCGATCTCATGAGGACAGATCCGAGTGGCCAACTCGTTCTCTGAGGCTGCAGCTTAATCGGCAAGACGTTTATTACTCGCCTTAAGTCGATCCTCCTCCTACTTCAAGCAGGCAACCTCAGCCTTCAACTCAGCATTCTCTGCCTCCATGCCCGCCATGACAGCCTCGAGAGCAGCGGTCTACTCGCGGAGCTCCCCTCCTAAGGCAGCCAGCTTGGCCTCCAGCCAGGCGATCTCAGCCTCCCGGTCCGTAATGATACGATCACGTTGCTCCACCTCCCGGGAGAAAACTGAGATCAACCTTCTTGACTGCACAAGACAAAAGCGAAGTGTGAGTTACAAACACAAGGAAGAAAGAAATATAAGGAAGCCATTACAGAAATCATACCTCGTAAGTCTTCCTCAAGGGCCTCACAGGCCTGGACTCTAGACATGGCGCGGTTGGCGGCGGACCAGATGGAGATGACGAGCCAGGAGCATCCTCTCGTGCCGAGCACGCCGCTGCCTCATCCAAAATGCGGTCTAGGAACTCATCATCATCAGCGGTGGCGGTGGACTCCTCTCTCGTAGCCTCTGGAGCAGCCGCGGCAGGCCTCTTCCCCTTGACTGCCTCTGGAGCGGCTACTGGAGGGTCAACTCTCGACGACGGCTCCACAATAAAAACTCGCGAGCCCTCAGCCATGTCGCGAGCTGGCTCCTCTGCAGACTCTATCCAGGCGACGCCTAGGACCACCCTCGTCGCAGGCTGAGCCAGGATGACTCCTCCAGCCTCCGCTGGCCTGTCTTCAATGGCCTTTCCCGCTCCAGCAGTGCTGCCGGAACCGCCACTGATCCCAGCAACCACGTAATCAATTTGAGACGAAGAAGAAGAGGGCGTCCCAATTACCCTCTTAGCAAACTCCTCCTCCATGCGCCTGAGGCCGATGATCACACCCCTTGAGTCCTCAGGATTCATCATCCTAACCGGAGGGCTTGGCTTCTGAACCGACGATGGCGGCCCCCATTTGACCTTTCCAGACTCCGCCCGGGAACCAAGAAGTCCCTCTTGAACTCGTCAGGGTTAACCCGTATGGCCTTAGTTAGCCATGCGTAGGCGGCGCACTCTGCCGCAGATGGCGTACCAAAGGACGCCTCTGGAATCTCGCCCCAGCTCCTCTCAAGAGGCCATTTCTCACTCACCTTCACGAAGAAGAACCGGTTTTTCCAGTTCTTCAGCGAGTCGTGAATGGCCGTACTAATTTTTATTCTGGTACGGGGAGTGAGTGATATCCACTCTGCCCCCTGGTTCACTTTGAACACAACCCTAACGCCAGACATCCTAAACTTCTGGCTAAGCTTCCGGGAAAACATACACAGGGTATAGAGATACCTCACAGCGTTTGCGTGAAGCTGGGCGATGGGTATTCGCAAAGCCCTCATGATTGATTCCAGCTCCTCCGACAACGGCAGGCGGAGGCCGCTCCTCAGATGGGCCTCGTAAACGGTGATGTACCCCTCCGGTGGGGCAAAGGCTTTGTCATCCATGTCTAGAACCCTCTAGGCCACCTCCTTGGGGATATTGAACTCAACACACAATGACTTTATGTCGTTTTATCTTAAGACGGACTAGAAATCTGTAACAGAAGCCATGATCGAGCAAAAGTTAGGTTTTCTTTGGAAAGGTTTGTCTGAGAAACAATGAGGAAGAAGACGACGGGTTGAAGGCATAAATGATTTCAAAAATACGGAAGGAAAACTTATGTGCCAAGCATGAAATCCCTAATTAAGGACGCCGTTAGTCCTGCCACATGTCACCTCCTTACTTGACCCAGCAAAAGGACGGATCTCTGGTGCATTAATGGCCAAGATCTCCGCCCAACCAACAGGAGACACGTGTCACTTTCTGCCCTGTAGACCGGCCAAAGGCTAGCAGAAAGCGCTCCCAGAATTGGCCAAGACGGTCAACAATTTCGGTGCTCCAGAATTGATCAGGACGGTCGACAATTCTGGCTCTCCGAAATTGACCAGGACGATCGACAATTCTGACTCTTCGGAATTGACCAGGACGGTCAACAATTCAGGTGCTCCGAAATTGACCAGGACGGTCAACAATTCCAGTCAAACCCTCCTTCACGTCTATCATGAGACTTCATGAGATCGTCAAAGAAAGCAATAAGGGGCATCCCATCATTAACATACTGGAGGTCAGAAATCTGACCACCAACATGGGGGGCTAGTGATGGATATACCAGAAATGGGATGCCGCCAAAAAGTCAATGGAGGACCAAAACGACGGTCAACATTCTAACGGCCCAATTAGAAAATAGGCCCAAAAGCTGAAAAGCCCAAGACGGTCAACGTTGGCGTTGACCGTCCGGGCGGCCAACTCTCAAGCAGGCGGTCAACTCAACGTTGACCGCCCACCTTGTGTGCATTAGACCCAAAGAGGCTTTTCTACAGTAATTGGCCTAGCTCACTCAAGCCCATGGCCCATCTGGCGGCTAATGACGGAAATCCACCACAAGGGCGGCCAACACGCACACAGACGGTCAAATCGAATGTTGACCATCCGCGTCCTGCACGTTAAGCCCTTCTACAGTAACGGGCCTGACCCGTTTAAGCCTACAAATCATCAAAGGGGCAACAATAGTTTTCCAAGGATATTTCACGATCCCAACTGGCACCAAAAAGGACATTGGCAATATTGGCGCCGCCCACAGAAGGAAGGCGCCAGATTTTCTCCAAATCTTCGCTAGCCCAGGCTTTGCAACAGTAACATGCATAGAAGGAAAGCGCACGGTTTACAAAGTTGTTGGCCACCACGTAAGGAACACAATCACGATAAGCTTGGCAACTGGCATCTGCTCCAGAAGACAAGCTAGCCAGCAGATCAGGAAGGCAATCACTCCTTCCAAAGAAGGAGGATCGTCCACTCAGTTACAAAAGAAGCCCTGGATTCACCATCCTTGGCACGCTCTCAATTACGCTTTCTTCAACGCTTCCAACTGCATACGCTTTCTGTAAGACGATTGAGTGCTCTGAGAAATCTGCCTTCTTTGCCACCTTCGTTCTCCAAAAAATCCTAAGGCAACAAATGAGCCCTCACGGCCGTTTACTTCCTTCCCACCTTCCAGATCTAAGAAGACCTCGCGTCTCTCTTACATCTGGATCAAACACTCTTTCTCTCTCTCTCTCTCTCAATTTCAGTTTCCTTCTTACGAAGATTGTTTTACTGACTTGAGCGTCGGAGTGTTTTCGGTGGGATAATTTTCCACCGAATACGCTGACCTCCTGTTCTGTTTAGTGGTGTGTAGGATTCAACTCAGGGAACGGAGCCGAAGCCACGACAAGAGGATCATCCGAATTTGTTCGAAGTTCGGATCCAGAGACGCATCAATTTTTAAAGTATCAAAATTCAGTGAATATTCAAAAAATCACTAAAAAAATATATTAAAAAACTATTTCGTGAGTTCTTCTAAGTCCAAAATTTCATTAGTTAACTTTTTCTGTGCATTCCCAATCGATGGTAGCCTATACGAAAAAAGATACATTTTACGTCCCAAATCTCTGGTTGTCGTACGGATTAGAGAGTCTTTGGATTCCTCGTCGTCCGGAGATGATCACGAGTGGGTCCAATTTTCGTCTCTCTTAATCTGGAACCTATATAACACAACTAACAAACAAAAGGTTAGAGGTTCGCGAGATTTCTCCCACTGAAAACACTACGACGCTCAAGTTAGTATACTTCTGCAATGAACGAAAAGGGGGGACGCACGCTTAGAGATACGCAAAAATATGATGAGTATGTGGTTGGAGTATCAATGATAGATGAATTCAATGAGCGGTTGGTGGGAGGCCTAGCTTCCCGTATGCACCGCAATAGGTGGCTAACATTGGCTGCTTATGAAAGGCTATGGAGGATGAGAGCTGGTCATAAGTCTTAGAGTTAGAGTTTCAGGGAGCGTATATCTCAATGTCAGGCTCAATTTACTGATTTGGAATTGATTTTTTCTCCTATAGAAGGAGAGGAAATATATAGACTCTAGGGTGTGAAACTTTGGGCGCGAGAATCCTTTATACATGAATTCGTCGGCCGTTGACCTGCTAATGGCGGTCGGTGGTGCCAGTTGTCGCCTTGTGGCGGTGAGAAGACCGTCGTGTATCATTGGCCATGCTTATCTACCTTTTACATGAGGATTTGCTGGTCAACTGTAGAGAACGGTGCAAGTTGCAGCTAGCAGTATTGACCTTTTTCTTATTGGCTAGCCCTGCTGTCTTGAGTCTACCTTTTGCAGTCGTATTAATGAGTTGTAGGAAGTGTTGATTGGTTGCAGGTGTTGGACCGCCATGTAGGCTACTTGGAGTCATGGGTTGAATAGTCAATTTGGGTTTTCGCTTTTTGGATTGGGCCTTACGAGTTCTGGGCTCCACTGAGACTGAATCCAACGGTATAATTGAGCAATATCTAGTGATTTTGGTGGAACCATTTAAAAATAAATTTTAGATACATCACATTATTTTATTATCCTATTTATTACTAAAGCATGTAGAATTATTTTTAAAATATCCAAGTAGCATATAAAATGAGGGGTAGTCTGGACTTTGCAACCGCTTGCCTGCTACCCGGTTCAAACTGCACCGTACCGGAATATGTGGAGGCATTTACCATGTGGACCGTCTTAGGACCCAACAGCAGGCCGACCCAAATTTCTAACGATCGTACTTAAAAATCTGGTAAAAAAAAAAAAGCATAAGAGGTAAGAATATCAAAAATAAAAATAAACAAAATACCTTTTTTATTGATCCGTTTTTTTTATACAAAAAATGTAAGTGATATGCTCATAAATTTGAGTTATTGTATGGATTAAGGAACTACTCGATCTTCCGCGTTGGGTCGAATTGGAGCTGATCTTGTCCCCATCTTTTTCAACCTGAACCTTGTGTAACATAACTAAAATAAGAGGTTAAGATTAGCGAGATTTACTTTCTGATATATTCTCCGATATCCAAATCAGATATCCTTCCAAGAGAATAGAAAGATGTGTGGATACAAAAGAAATGCATTGATCATATTATGGAGGATTGAGTGTTTGGTGTGCCTGACAGATGGGCAGTTTAGAAGTGAAGTCGACAAAGAGGCAGTTTAAAGGTACACCTGCCTGAGGGACAGTTTGGAGGTGTGCTCATTTGGAGGGCGTCTTGGAGGTGTGCCTGCTTGAGGGGCGACTTTGGAGAGGGAGGACTTTGCTTCTATTGAGAGTAAGATTCTAGAGAGAGTGATGCCTCCGTTGCAAGATGGCTAACTGGTGAATGTATTTGTAGGGGAGTGGCTGATTGGAGAAAGAATGGGACCTCGTGTGCCGATGAAGAAAAGAATAACTGCTGGTCTCTTCTCCATACGCATAGATGGCTTTCTCTTTCATTTTTATCTTGTCATCTTTCTTCTTCTATGGGCCCAAAGTCCTTTGGGTTCCCAATCCCTCTGCCTCGTAGAGAAAAAGGTGCATACTTATAGTAAGAGAGCGAGTTGAATTTACCTTGAGCTCCAAGGCAGGCGACAACTGCTTCTACCATTATGAGGAGATGCCCTGTTCGGCAAATATTTTGCAGAGATTTGTCAAGCTGGTTATGACAAATTGTCGTGGTCGCGTATGACAATTGCCTTCTTGAAGGTAATAGTGTGATTAGGGGCAATTTTCACTAAACTATGACTACCTATCCCATTATAGTAACCGTCACCTGCGGGCTTTATTTGAGCCGAATTGCTGAGCTGTCGAGCCATCTTTGGGCTGAGTAGCTTGGGCTGCTGATTGGGCTTGCTATGGTGCCTTTCGAGCTTCAAACATCATGGAGCTTTGTTGGGCTTCTGTCAAGTCGGTTTATTAGGTTACCGGACCCATCACTAGCCCTCCATGTCGGGAGGCTGAGTTTCACCAACTCCTAGCATGTCTAATGATGGGACGTCTTTTGCAACTTTTGACTCACATGTTCCATTTTGAGACACCATTTTGGTGGGCAATGATTCAGCACCCTGCTTGGCAAGATTCGAGGGCGATCTTCTGAGTGTCATTGATTCTTTGTGGATTACACAGGCTAAGTGATCTTCCACAATAATGGCACGCCGATCTCCTCTTTCGGCTATAAGTAAGGGGCTCAAACACCTCGCTCTATGAATCATCCACACCAACTAAGTTGTGTGAATGTTCGGAGTAGGTATGAAATCTACATAATTACCTGTTGAAGTCGACGAAGACCTTGGCTCAATGTTGGGAGTTGGTGCTGAAGGCGTATTTGAGATCTGATTTGATTTCCTTCTTTTCATCTTAGCGCATCCAGGCTTCGCATAGCATTGAGAGAGGTTCGAACCGCCTTCCTCCTCTGCCAGCTGGTGATGGTAGGTGTTTGCTGGGGCAATCTCAAAGGAGCGGCGGCTCGACTAATTTGGTGAGAAAGGATGACACCCTATCCAAGCGGCTTAATCCTAGGTCACTCGCGAGAGGTCTGCTCCGGAGGTTGCTAATGGGTGTACGTCCTCAAGTTCATGCTGAACCTTGGGCCATTGCTGTCGCACTAGGTCTGGAGTATGGCCTTGCGCAACTATGGCCAATTTTGGTGGATGACTTTAGGTGGATGCTTCCCAGGATGACACTGGCACTTCGTGCCTTGCTTTGGCTAGTGAGGGCTTTGGTGTGTGCTTCCCACTTCGGTAGCTTGAAAGCAATGACGTGCAAGAGCCCGATCTTTTCAACCGTTCAAAGTGTGGTGCCCTAGCCACTGAGATTTCGTCCCAAGGTCATGTGCCTATAAAGTAAAGTTTTAGTAATCGGATTGTTGTTTCATGTACTTTTATTCCTTTATAATATTGTATGTTCCCTGTCGAGAGCTTGTACTTTGTAAAAGGAATCGATGAATGAAACTACCAAGAAGTCTTTGACTTCATTGTGTGTCTCCAATATTCTCGCATGATGTGAATGACTTGAATACTTTGATTTTTCATCATTTTTGGTTTAGATCTTTGACATTCTGACGAGCTAGCCCTTAAACGTCCCGGTCTTCTGGCGGGTTGGCGCATGGCCACTCAACCCAGCACCCAATTGGGGAGGGGCCGGTCGACCCGTCCTTGAGGCTGTCTAGGTTGCGTGCCGTTCACTTGTGATTCTTCTAGGGGGATGCCTCCAAACAATGTTGCTTTCTAGTGGGCTGACTGACAGATGGCTCGATCTTTTGGTAGGTTTGCACGTAACCACTCAACCCAATGCTCGGCTGAAGAGGTGGTCGGCCGACTCGACCTTGAGCCTGTTAACCCAACGCTTGCCTGGGGAGGTGGTCAGCGGACTCGACCTTGAGCTTGTCAAGGTTGCCTCCCGTCTTGTTGCTGCTTAAATTTTTGATGTTCTAACTGTTCGGCTTACTAACCTGGCCAGTCAATTTTTCTTTTTTTTTCTCAAACTCACGTGGAGCAACGCTAATAGAATTGTTTATATTTTAGGTTGAATAAGTTGTCCACGTGTAAAAATGGAAGTTCTCTGCTTGGATACCAAACTATTTTTTTCGCAAGCCTTTGGCATGCAAATTGAGATACATAAAACTCAACTTAATTTTTTTCTCACACCCGCCCCCCCCCCCCAAAAAAAAAAAAAACCATTGTTTCCGACTATCAACAATTACGTTCAAACTAACTGTAAACTCTATGAGATAAATTTTGTTGGGTCCCATGTCAAGGCTCACGAAAAGATGTCGAGGCCCACGAAGGATGCTAGAGCCCTCGAAGGATAACGAGCCCAACCCAACTGCGTAGGAGACACACGTGGCGTTCCGCTGGCAGAAGACGACGATCACCCTACAGTGCATTAATGCGCTGCCGGAAAACTGATAGAAAGGAGGAAAAACCAGCCAATGGATAAGCGACTGGCACAGCGCCAAACGGCTCAGGCGGCCGCCCGTAGGCAACCAGCCAATCCCCGCTTAGGAGAAAACCAGGGGTAGCTGGCAGTGCTCAGAAGCCTGCCCGCCACGGCAAAATGACAGCCGACATGATCGGCGGTCAGCGACAGCGACCAGAACGGGCATTCTGACACCCAGAGTCCAATGGGGAGGAGCCTATAAGAGCTCTCACTCCCCGCAGAGAGAGGGATTCCGATTCGAACTCCGATCCTAACTCCTCTGAACAGATCACACGAGAGAAATAACTCAAATTGAGATAAGACTCATCTCCTGCGGTCACAAGTGAGTCAGTTCTCTCACGATCACCATCCCCAAGTCTATTCAGGCAGCGAGAAGTCAGCCACCCACTGTGGTGCATTAAGCTAGCCAAGCCTCCCACTACCTGCTCATTGCATCCCCCATTCTAAAACATACACTTCACTCACGTTTCATCAGCACCCATTTGTGCACCGCTTGCCGCGTGCGCCATTTTCGTTCATTGCGGGAACTTGCTGACTTGAGCATCGTAGTGTTCGCGGTGGGAGAAATCCCGCCGGACCTCTGACCTCTTATTTATTGTTTGTGTTGTGCAGGTCCAGGTTTAGAGCTATGGAGACTGGACCCTTTGCCTGATGCCACCACGTGCTTGGGAATCCGAAGGCTCCCTAATCCGTACGACAACCGCGGACATGGGACGCAACATTGGCACTGTCTATGGAAAACTGACGAAAAGCCAAGTGTCTTTTTCCCACTTCCCTTCTGAAGAAAAGAAAATGGTGAATACCAGAGCACAAGCCAGTGCTCCAGTGATGGAGGTCGTTGCCCAAAACGAGGATCCCCCAGCCGAGAACCAAGGGGACACTCATCCACAGCTCGACGTCAACCGCTTGGCCGCGAACGTGGGTGACATAAAGGTAATCCTCCACGCCCTGTGTGAGCACACGAGGACTCCCTGGCCGGGGGCTACCCCTCCAGCATCTCAGGCCTCCTCCTCCAAGAGAGCGAGGCGTCGTGCGGCGGCCCGTAAGAGATGATCCAACCAACACGATAACGCCGTAGCTCAAGCGGTCCCCAACAGAGTCGACCCTGAGGAAGCGGAAAGCCATCCCAACCGCAGCGATCGGGAGGATAGCTATGAGCGGCGTAACCCCCGCAACTCGTGTGGCAACGGGAGGTCGACTGCAGCGGGCTCCAACAGCGAGCAGCCCACTCAAGCGGAGAGTCGGCATCCCCGACAAGCTCAACCGCACCTCCAGGACCCCACAAAGCTCCGTGATGACATCAACGCGCAGAGAGGCGCAACCGACCTGTTGATGGAGGAAAAAGTCAAAGTATTATGGGACATCCTGCATAAGGAGAGGCCCACGCGATCCTCCGCTTACCTTCGGAGATCGCCCTTCACCATGGACTTGCGGACCCAGCCGTTGCCGAACAAGTTTAAGATGCCAGTCCTAGAGGGGTACGACGGAAGCAAGGATCCGATAGACCATCTCAACTGCTTCTGTACCCACTTGTCTCTACAGGGAGCGAGCGAGGCCCTAATGTGCCAGTGCTTTCCCATCACCCTCAAGAGGGACGCGTTGCTCTGGTTCCATGGCCTCCCTCCGAATTCCATACGCTCATTTGACGAGCTAGCCGACAGTTTCTTGAGCCAGTTTGCCTCCAGTCGCAAAGAGGAAAGGCAACCGTGGCACTTGGTCCGCCTTCGCCAGAAGTCGGATGAAAGCCTGAAGAGGTTCCTCAACAGTTTCATCACCGAGGCGCGGCAGATCCCCTAGCTCTTTGACGAGCTGAAGCTCAACGCCTTCGTCGCCACGTTGGCGACGAGGGATTTCTTCAAGCACCTGTCGACCAGCGCCCTCAAACTTTTCGGGAAGCTGAGGCCATCGCCAGGGCGTACATCACGGCCGAAGAGGCCAATGAGGCATAGCACCCTGAGCGAGACCAGCCCCCAAAAGCCCTCAAGATGACTGGCGGGCGAAAGAGGGACAGCGATAGCCACCCCTTCCCCGAACGTCGTAAGCAACAACGACCTCCACCGGGGCCCAGGAAGGACTACGGGCGAACCTCCCTGACTCCTCTGAACGACAGTCGTACCAACATCCTGATGCAGATCCAGGACGAGAAGTTCTTCAAGTGGCCGAAAACGCCTAAAAGTCCCAGCGGCAGCGACTAGACCAAATATGCCAACCCCATCGCTGCCTGGGATACTCAACTGAGAACTGCCGAACCCTACAGCAGGAGATAGAGGACTTGATCCTCTGTGGACACCTCAAACGGTTCGTAAGAGTTCGGAGAAAGGCCCCACAACCTCGGATAGTGAAGCCAGCGAGCCTCTAAGGGTCCGCACGGTCACCGGCGTAGTCAACATGATCTCCACCACGGCCGTCATGGATGCCGGGCGTTAGAAGCCAGAGCCAACTTCCAGCAACAAGCGAACGAGGATAGGGGTTAGGGATGATGTCATTGGCTTTTGCAGCGACGATATGGTCATGTAACCTCCCCTCATACTGATCCCCTTGTTGTATCTGCCCTCATTTCAGGCAGTGGGGATGACTACCAACAGAAATGAGTTTTCATCGATAATGAAAGTTCACAAAATTTACTGTATCTTAGTGCCTTCTTTAAACTTGGATTGAGACGAAGCCAGATGAAAGCTGTCGGCAGACCCTTGTACAGCCTTGACAATGAGCCGATCCCTATACAGGGGACAGTCCGGCCGGAGTTCACTATGGGAACTCACCCGCGCTCCGTAAAGCGAGAGCTGGCGTTCCTCTTTGTTGATCTACCATCTGTCTACAACGCCATATTGGGCAGACCCTTCCTCATGACCTTCGGAGCCGTGATTTCCATCCCACACCTGAAGGTAAGTTCCCAACCCCGTGGGGTGTGGGAGAATCTCTTGGAGATTAAGAGATGGGACGGACGTGCTACCTATCACAGATCAACCCCACGATACCATGCTACCCGGACGAAGACCTAGACCTCCGCGACGAGACCCTACTGCAGCAGGCCCAGTCAGGAGAAGAAACCGAGGCGGTCCCTTTAAACCTTTCCGAACCAGGAAGGTGCATTAACGTGGGCAGATCTCTCCAGCACGTAGAACGCGACCGACTGATTACCTTCCTTAGGGCCAACTCCGACGTATTTGCATGGGTTCCCGCTGACATGCTTGAGATACCGGCCGAAGTGATTATCCACAAGCTAGGCCTTGACCCCAGCCGGAAGCCCATTCGGCAGAAGCGCAGGAACCACTCCGTCGAAAAATTGGTCGCCATAAGGGAAGAAGTGAAGAGACTCTTGGACGTTGGATTCATCCGAGAAGTTCAATATCCGGAGTGGCTATCCAACGTCGTGCTAGTGAAGAAGAGCAGTGGCAAGCGGCGGATGTGCGTTGACTTCACCAACGTAAATAAGGCTTGCCCCAAGGACAGCTTTCCTCTCCCCAAGATCGACTAGCTCGTGGATTCCACGTCTGGACACGAGTTCCTAAGCTTCATGAATGCGTATTCTGGCTACAACCAGATCCGGATGCACCCAGAGGACGAGGAGCATACCTCCTTCATGACTGACCAGGGGACATACTGCTACAAGATGATGCCCTTCGGACTGAAGAATGCGGGCACAACCTATCAGCGCCTGGTGAACAAGAAGTTCAAGGCCCAGATTGGACGAAATGTGGAGGTATATGTCAACGACATGCTTGTAAAGAGCAAAGTCGCCAGCAATCACGTCAACGACCTGGAGGAGACATTTCAGGTCCTTCGGCAACACGAGATAAAGCTCAATCCCACCAAGTGTGCCTTCGGAGTGACCTCGGAAAAATTTCTGGGCTTCATCGTGTCCCAGCGCGGCATTGAAGCCAACCTGGAGAAGATCTAGGCCATCCTCGACCTAACCCCCCCGCGGACAATAAAGGAAGTGCAGAAACTCACTGGGTGAATAGCGGCCCTTTCGCGATTCCTCGCCAAGTTAGTAGAAAAGTACCTGCCCTTTTTCAAGGCACTAAGGGGCACTAAATCGCTGGGGTTCAGGTGGAGCGAAGAATGCGACAAAGCCTTCTGAGAATTGAAGATGTACCTTGCCAGCTCGCCACTCCTGAGCTCGCCGAACGAGGGCGAGGACCTTTACTTCTACTAGGTAACGTCACCAGCGGCCCTCAGCTCCGTACTAGTTAGGGAGCACGAGGGCGTGTAGTGGCCGGTGTACTACGTAAGCCGGGTGCTGACGGATGTGGAGGCCCGTTACCCGTACGCCGAAAAGATGGCGCTCATTGTCATCTATTCGGCACGAAAGCTGCGGCCCTACTTCCAGTCGCACCGGATCATCGTACTAATAGATCAGCCACTGAAGTCGATCTTACAAAAGCCGAAAACGTCCGAACGGTTGGTCAAGTGGGCTGTTGAGCTAGGAGAGTTTGACCTGGAGTTTTGACCTCGGCCAACCGTGAAGAGACAGGCCCTGGACGATTTCATTGTTGTGGTAGCAACCCTAGCTTCGGAAGATGTCGACAACCCAGGAAGCATGGAAGACCACGATCCTCCAGCATGGACCCTGAATGTGGACGGGTCGTCCACTCAAGCAGGCAGCGGAGCCGGAGTCATACTGAGGACGCCGGAGGGAACGGAGATCACCTACTCCGTCGCACTAGCCTTTCAAGCCACCAACAACGTGGCAGAGTATGAGGCCCTCCTCACGGGCCTGCGCCTAGCCAGGGAATGTTCCGCACGGTCGTTGGTTGTACGCAGTGACTCCGAGCTTGTGGTCAACCAGGTGCAGGGGAACTTTGACGCGTCAAACCCACAACTAGTGAGGTACTTGGTGAAGGTGAAGACCCTGATCCCTGAGTTCGACCGGTTCGTGATCGATCATATCCCCAGGTCCAACAACGAGCGTGCTGATCGACTGGCCCGAGACGTGGCTACTGGATCCCTGGAACAGTACGCCAGAGAACCCAGGGAAGTCCTAACCGCGCCTAGCATTGACGCTGAAAATCAAGAAGTACTGTGGGTCGACGCAAGAAGCAATTGGATAACGCCGTACGTGAAGTACCTGACCGAAGGAACCCTCCCCGATGATGCCAACGAGGCCAAGCGGATCAAGAAGACAGCAGGTTGGTACACGATCCTCAGCGGAAGACTGTATAGGCGGGGATACTCCACTCCTCTCCTGAAATGCCTTACTCCAAAAGAAGCCGATACGCGCTGAGCGAAGTACACCCTGGACTATATGGCTCACACATCGGGGGCAAGAATCTTGAGTTCAAGGTCATGCAACAAGGGTTCTATTAGCCAACCATGAAGCGGGCCGCTATGGAGTTCGTCCAGAAGTGTGAGAGTTGCAAGGTCCACGGCCCCATGACACATCAGCCGCACACGGAGCTGCACTGCCTCCAGTCCCCGTGGCCGTTCGTGTAATGGGGGCTCGACATACTTGAGCCCCTGCCTTTGGCTTCCGGACAGAGGAAATTCCTGATCGTTGGCATCAACTACTTCACCAAATGGGTAGAAGCTGTCTCTCTCGCCAAGATCACCGAGCAGAACACGACGGAGTTCCTCTGTCAAGGTATCATTTTTCGCTTCGGGATTCCTGAGATCTTGGTGACCAACAACAAAACCCAGTTCACCGGCAAACGATTCACGAAGTACTGCCACGATCTCCACATCAAGCTGATCCATACGTTCGTGGCACATCCCCAGGCCAACGGATAGGTTGAGGTCACCAACCGCACGTTGCTGCACGGATTGAAGGCCAAACTGGAAGACGCAGGGGGCTCTTGGATTGAGGAGATACCGTCCGTGCTCTGGTCATATCGAACGACCCCGCAGGAGCCGACGAGGGAGATGCCTTTCAACCTCCGCTTTAGGGCTGAAGTTGTGGTGCCCGTGGAGGTGGGGATGCCAAGCCTGCGGGTCAAGTATTTCAACCCAACCACAAACGCACAAAGGCTCTGGGAAAGCTTAGACATGCTCTCAGAGGTCCGAGATTCGGCGCGAATGTGGATCGCGGCCTATCGACAGCGCGTTGCACGGTACTACAATAAGCAGGTGAAGGCACGCCCTCTCGAAGTTGGAGATCTGGTCCTACGGAGTGTAGAGGCAGCGAGAAAGACCGCAAACAGGAACAAATTCTCCCCTGGGTGGGAGGGACCATTCCTCATCTCCGCAATCCTCCGGAGCGGAGCGTACAAGCTGCGCTCCCAGAACGGCAAGCTGGTCCCGTAGACTTGGAATGCCGCCAACTTGAGAAAGTATTACCAGTAACGCTGCATTGACCCAAGTAAGACACGCATGTGCACCATGATGAATGCCTCAACATGTGTAATGCCTTTTGTTAATAAAACCACTTTTCCTGTTATCCTACATTTTTATTTGTGTGAATTGTTGACATGCATGGCATTCTTAAATCAAAACGACCTAGACTGCCCCTAAATCGGCAGGATAATCGTCCGTCCGTAAAGCAATCCCTTGGCCGTGTGCCAAGTGGCCCGAGAGTGGCCACAAAGAACCTCGCCCGTGCGGCAGGCAAGTCCGAAAGGACATTCATCTATTATGGCTCTACGCCAACCGACCCAAGTGGTCAAAACATTAGGCCTGGGGGCTTTTGAAGTCCCCAATCTGCGGCAAGCAAAACCTTAGGGGGTAAGCATCGCAGGCGTGCGGCGACCTTCTTGTGCACAAGAGAGCACCCTCAGTCTACAATGGTCGTGGGTTAGGACCTTAAACTTGGTGATTATAACGCCTTGAGCAGGGGCACACACCTCCCACGAACATACGCGACCAAGGCCTAGACCCCAGAGTCCGGTTGCCGGGGCCTGAAAACCAGGCTAACCCTTGCTGTGGCTCCACGGGACTTGCGACGACATCCGCCCTACTGGATCGAGCTTCCCATCAAACGCTTGAGTTGCGACGACATTCTCTGATGAAGGACGAGCACAGCGTAAGAAGGCGCCTGGATAGGGCCTTGGCGACAATAGCTCTGCGAGCTTAGCATTCAAGTACGGGGCGTGACCCAACGGATCACATCGAACGCAAGTTGTGAGCAACATACCACATCAAAATAGAACAAGTGCGAAAGGAGAAAGAACCACTCTTTATTCATTTGCCAGGAACAAGTAAGATACAGAAGCAAGGGACGATGACAAAGGGCAGCCTAACAACCTATAGAAATGGAGACTACTCGGGTGGGCAGGACGGAGCGGCCTCCTCATGGAAGTTCCTCAGGCGATACCCCTCCCGGATCCCGGCGTTCCTCGGATGAAAGACTCCTTCTGGTACGTGAGGAGCCACCAGGGAAGCGATCTTACGGCACAAGTGAATGCCGTCCCAATACCGAGTCTCCATCAAGAGCTGTGACTTCGATGGAGAAAGCCGACCAACCATGTCTTTGGCCATGCGTGGGTTGTCGTCCTCCATAGCAACGAGCAGGGCTTCCAGTTGCACCACTTTTCGCTGTAAGCGCCTGTTCTCCTCTTGCACCCATTCGCTATCCTCTCGAAAGGAGGCAACCCGGGCCCTTGCGCGATGGATGGCTTGCTGCAAGCCCCCGTGGAGGAGGGCGGTCAACTCGTCAAAAGGATCGGCGTCTCCAGAAGCTTGCAAAGGAGACAACGTTAGAAGAATTCCCAAAATGTGCAACAGCAGGGAAAAGCCAGATCGAAGCAGTTGTACCTGAGTAGGAGCAGCGCTCGGAGAACATGCAAGATCACCTGGTAGAGCCCCTACTTGAGGCTCCTCTCCTTCGCCCGCCGGAGGTGAGCTAGCTGGAAGGGTGGCAGCCGTAGGTGTGCTCGGGGGCACCAACCCCGAATACGTCCCGACTACCCCTTTGCTAGCTCCCGACGTGTCGGCGACCAGTGCGACTCCTTCCTCCAATGGTGAAGCCAAGTCCTCAAGGATCCCACCCTCCGAAATGGGCTCCACAAAAATAACAGTCGACTCCGCAGGACCCCTTGTCTCCGACGTCGGTGCGGGCGCTACCGAGCATGGCCCCTCCGGGTCATCAAGGCCTAAAACGTCATCATTCACTCCCGGAGCGGCGTCCACGAATACCTCAGCAACGGAACGAGTGAGAGGCCCCCTAGCGGGTTGAGACTCCGCCTCGTAGACTTCGAGCACGGCTAGCCCCACGGCCGAAGTTGACGACGGTCCGGCGGTCTCCCCATGATGGCCCGCGCTCGTTGCCTCCTTCAGGGCCAGACTTCGAACCTCGACTGAAGAACTGGCAACTTGTCTTTGGGACCTCCGTGTTGAAGTCCCTCCGGCCTCCCTCAACCTCTTTAGGGAGGCCTCAACCTCTTCGTCGTCTGAGGACAACTCCAGCAGCGAGCAGCTCTCCTCCTCGTCCCCACCAGATGATCGGGAAGCGGCGGCTCCACCAGGCTCTCTCTTGACCGGACCGGCGAATCTCCATCCAGGTGACGGCCCCCACTTGGAAGCCTCGAATGTGATCGACGTCAAAAAATAACCCTGAATGGAGAACTTTGCCTCTTGAGACTGGATGGCGGTTATCAATTCCTCCGCCCCCACAACATCCTCTGCCAGCGGCTTCTCTAGGAAGAATCCCAAAATCGGGCCCCACACACGAGAAAGCTTCGAATCAAGGGGCTCTTGCATAAAGAAGAATCGATCCTTCCAGCCCTTCACCGAATCGGAATTGGTTCCCCGAAAATGGAAGCCCGTCTTGGGCGACATCGATACCCAGTCCTTCGACTCGGTGAAGCGAAAAATCAGTCTAGCGGCCTTGGCGTCGAAAGAGCCGCCGTGGAGGTGAGCGAAGATGCACAGGGACACCAAGTAACGCAAAGCGTTGGAATGGAGCCTCGCCACTAGGACTCCCAATGCGTCCACCAATGCGTACAGCGTACACGGCATGGGATAGCGGAGCCCCCCTCTCAGGTGATGCTCATAGACTGTATCGTAGCCCACTAGGGGGGCACTGGCTCTTTCCAAGGTGTCGGGAGCACGGTAACCCCAATCGATGGGGATGCCGTAATTGACCATAAGGACAGCGATAGCACTCGCCGTCAGGATGGATCTTGTATTGTGCACAACATGGCGACTCGCCCTAGGAGCCTGGGAAGAAGAACTCTCTCTCTTTTTTTTCCTTGCCTCTCTTTCTCTCGACGCGAATTAGCTACAGGAGAAATCTCAGCAAAAGGAATAAGCCGTCCTGACTGGTTTAAATAAGCAACGGAAGGCCAGCAGGCGGGAAACCTAAGTGACACCCACCATAGGCGACTGGGACACGTGCCAGCTTCGTAGCGCATCGTAGGGCTCAGAGTCACCAACAATCATGGCCAGGCGCTAGACTGACAAACTCGTCGCCTCAGCCGTCTGACAGAAGTCCACGCTGGTGCTTCCGCATTAAATGAGGGCTCACGATAGTGAAGCCCACGAAGGAACGCGCGGGAATATAAAACGAAAGATGGAAATCTAGGAAAGAAGAGTACAGAAGACGAAGCAATACGACAAAATAACAAATTTTATTACAGCGGCGAATCTTGTTACAACGGCCGTAAAAAAAACAGAGAGAAAGGCAACAACAACAATGGTGGCTATCCGCTAGCGATCCGCACGACCTATAGAAGAGCTAGAGGCTGGGTAGTCAACTAGCTGCTCGCGCGTTCAGGCACTGAAGTTGCGGGGGTCCAGGATGCCGGCGCGAAAGTTCGGATCCTCCACCAAGGCCAGCCTCCGACTGAGCCGGATCGCATCATGGTAACTCTTCTCTAGGGCAGGATCAACTTGCTTCGGCAGAAGCCTTGTCCTTAGCTTTGTCCGCAACCTCGCAACCTCAGCCTATGCTGCTGCCGCAGCTGCTCGTTCTCCCCTTCAAGGGCCAGTATGCGGGCCTGAGCCGCCACATTGGCACTAGTGAGGTGCGAAGCCCTAGCTTCCGATTCAGTCCATGCGTCCTCCAGGTGCGCCGCCCGAGCTCTCAGCTGCTCCGTATCAGCCATTGTGGCTTGCGGGCGCCTTCGCGCTCTCGAGCCTCCTAGTGGTCTGCTAGAGTGAGAGGTCCCTCCTACCCGGAGCGCGTTCTTAGGAGGAGCCGGAGCCTTCCACCCTCTTGAAACCCGGAGGCACCCATAGAAATCGAACAGGGCCCACAACAGTGGCCTCAGAGCGAGCCCCCTCTGGTGCGTCAGCACCAGAAGCCCTGGGGACGTGAGAACCAGATTCCGACTCGCCAGAAGAGCGCTCCGATTCGTATGAAGAATCCTCCACTGAGCTTGTGGTAAAAACGCACACGGAGAGAGTAAGCAACTATTAAGCACACAGGAACAAGGAAATGCAAGGTCCCAGAACAAAATGGCGCATTTAAATAAGCAAATCCTTCTCCTGAAAACGGCGGCGTTAAGAAGACAAAGGGCGATAGAGCTTGGCCAACGGGCACCCTCCACGTGGAAGGTCCCTGAAGCCTTGCGCGTTTCCGAGACAAGTCTTCATGACACAACGCCTCTTGACCATGCAAGCATTTAATCCGCCAGTCACACCGAGGGACGTGACCGCCAACAGCGACCCCTCCGTTTCCACAGAATCGAACGCAGATCACCAGAGGAAAATGCCCAGCTGAGAAAAACACGCACAAAGAGAAGGAGAAAATGAAGGCAAAAGGGCTACTTCTTTTATTAATCAATACTTTCTTACAAAGTACAAGATCTACAGCTACAATATTGCAAGAAAGACGAAGGAAGACGACGGTGCGAGGCCCCGGGTCCCTTGTGACAACCCCAGATGAGCTTGGGGAACGTGATCCACATGAGATCCCCGCGGCCAGGAGCCGCCGGTAGTTCACCAAGCGGATGGAGGCAGTCACGAGGAGCACCCCCCGAGATGGAAGCCGCCGAAACGCTACCCATCGGGGTGGGGTCAGCATCGAGGCCGAAAAGCACTCAGAGGAAGTAGGGGAAGCACCCCACGACTCCCTCGCTGAGTTTCCGGCCTCTCCCTCTCCGCGTTCTGCGCTCGAGCTCAGCGAGTTGGAGAGCATGAGCGGCACCCTCCGCCGGCGGGAAACATCCCCACGGAGGTTCCGCCAAAGCTCTACCCCACGTCAGGCGAGCCACAGCCCGAAGAGAGGGTGCACGACGACAGCAGAGTGGCCGAACCACTCCCATTAGCATGAGGAGCGGACTACGACGTGGGAATTAGAACGGTCTTCATCAAGGACTTCGAGCATCTAGCTAATCCATCCAACTCCTTCTCAGACCCCCGCCGAGGACAGGGTGAGCCAGAATCTTCTCATTGCTTCTCCAAAGGTTGCCAAGGGATGTGCTCCACTTGCTTGGGTGCCCCTTCTATTTATGGACAAGATGGGAGTCATTCTCTTGCCCAGCGCAGCATGTCTACCAGCAGACGTCTTTCACAGAATAGGAAAGACCCCTAATCAGATGCAACCCAAGACGTGTGAATATTACCAGTTAGGGTGATGAGTCACGGAAGCGTCAGAAAAGCCTGCGCAGTCTCCTGGGGAAGGCGCGAGTCCAAAAAATGACAAACGGTGGCACGGCACGAGAAAGGCTATGAGGACACAGAGTAGACCCAAGGAACATGCCAGGCCCGACCACTGGCCAGCCCAGGCATGGGGGGCTAGTGTTGGGTCCCATGTCAAGACCCACGAAAAGATGTCGAGGCCCACGAAGGATGCTAGAGCCTGCAAATGATAACGAGCCCAACCCAACTGCGTAGGAGACACACGTGGCGCCTCGCTGGCAGAAGACGACGCGCGCCCTGCAGCGCATTAATGCGTTGCCGGAAAACCGACAGAAAGGAGGAAAAGCCAGCCAATGGATAAGCGGTTGGCACAGCGCCAAACGGCTCAGGCGGCCGCCCGTAGGCAACTAGCCAATCCACGCTTAGGAGAAAACCAGGCGTGGCCGGCAGTGCTCAAGAGCCTGCCCGCCACGGCAAAACGACAGCCGATATGCCCAGCGGTCAGCGACCAGAGGCAAGGAAACCCTTGCAACGGGCATTCTGGCGTCCAGAGTCCAATGGGGAGAAGCCTATAAGAGCTCCCACTCCCCGCAGAGAGAGGGATTCCGATTCAAACTTCGATCCTAACTCCTCTAAACAGATCACACGAGAGAAAGAACTCAAATTGAGATAAGACTCATCTCCTGCGATCACAAGTGAGTCAGTTTTCTCACGATCACCATCCCCAAGTCTACTCAGGCAGCGGAAAGTCAGCCACCCACTGCAGCGCATTAAGGGAGCCAGGCCTCCCACTATCTGCTCATTGCATCCCCCATTCTAAAACATACACTTCACTCACGTTTCATCAACACCCATTTGCGCACTGCTTGCCGCGTGCGCCATTTCCGTTCATTGCGGGAACTTGCTGACTTAAGCATCAGAGTGGTCGTGGTGGAAGAAATCCCGCCGGACCTCTGACCCCTTATTTGTTGTTTGTGTTGTACAGGTCTAGGTTTAGAGTTACAGAGATCAGACCCTTTGCCTGACGCTACCACATGCTTGGGAATTCGAAGGCTCCCTAATCCGTATGACAATCGCGGACCCAAGATGCAACAAATTTATTCATATAGATTTTTAAATTATTATACCATTTCACAATTTAAAATAT
>JAODPA010076122.1:0-28384 GCA_025585075.1 Nepenthes mirabilis
TGAAGAGAAATCAGAGATAAAACACATAATTACTATATAGATAATTAAACGAGAATTTTTGATAAATTTCACCATAAAATCATAGTAGATTGATAAATATGCAAAATTTTTATACTTTTACTTTGAAATCCTAACTTGGATGAGTATTAGAATAATAATACTAAAAAAGAACGAAAAGAAATCACAACAAAGGAAAGAGAGAGCTAAAAATACACTTGCCTTCGTCAGATATATTGAAATTCTTACTTCAAACGTTCTAAATTTAGCTTTCCGGAACTTTCTCTTCTTTTTTCTCTCTTCTCACTTCTCTCTCTCTTTTTTCCCTCTATCTCTTCCACCGCTTAGAATGCGGTGGAGCCAATCCTTGGTCGTCTTTTATAAAAGACCGATGCTCGAGTGCGAGTCGGGCGTGGGACGGGCATGGAGCTACTGGAATCCCCACCTGATAGGGCACTCGGGTGTGGCCTATTCTATTTTTGGCACCTGTCGAGGTGCTCGAATGCCTGGCAGGCACAGTCGTGCTACCTTGGGGGCCTTAGGAGCCCGGAGGGGCGCTTGGTAGGTGTATAGGCGCCAGCTCGAGGGCTAGTGCCAAACGCATCTAGTTTGTAATTTTTCCCCTTTTAACCTTCTTTTTACATCATTTGACCTTAATTTCAATTATATTAACTATTTTAATCATGATTATATAAGTTACCCAAAAACTAGAACCTTACAAGTGGAGTGGTGTGGGAATACAAAATTGTCATGAAACTTGAGTTGCCAGCTGCCGGGATCGGTGGGAGCTTGTCTCAGATGTTTGAAGGCGTCATCCTGGGACACACTAGAGGTCTTCTTTGGTCAACCTTTTTGTGTGGAGAATTGCTTTGTTCACCCCTTTCGTGTCCATTTCGGAGCCATGCCTACCACTATTTTTGAGTGGGGCAAAGCTTTCCTGTTGCTGTGCCTTCGTCTTAGGCAGTGATTTACTTTCAGAACGGGCTACTGCTCAGGCTCCTCGAGAACTGCTATATTTGCGAGCCATGCCCTGCTGCTGGTAGGGTTGGCGGTGGGTCCTAAGCTTGAGGCCATTTTCTCCTTATTGTGGGGAGAGGCTTTCCTTTCCCTGCAACTCCTTTGGGCCTCTCTTCATGACAAGCCTCTATTTTGAATCCTCTTGAATTGTTGTTCTTACTGGTTATGCTTTGCTGTCTATCAGATGCACGCCAGTCTCTTACTCAGGTTTTTCTAGTTGCTCGCTTGTCTAGGAGTTCGCTACAGTTGAGTTCCATGTACCCCCGCTTTTCTATTATCTTCCTCTTCGTTGCACGTTGGTTTGTGGAGGCTCTATGCTTTGTAAAGGGAGATTAATGAATGGAACTAACAATTACTTTTACTCATATCATTTTCATCTTTGGTTTTCTAGATGACATTTTTTTTGTTGACGCTGAACTGGATTATGTATTCGTCAGTTCGGCAGGAGGCTGAATTTGGTTAAGGGAATGTAAGTTCGGTCTGCAGCCGGAATGCTTCCAGTTAGTCCTAAAACCAGACTAGATCGCTAACAAATTAAACTGATCAGATGTCAGACAGGATCACTGATCAGTCAGATAGACCGAATACTAGACTGGATCATTGATCAGTTAAATTGGCTGGATACCGAATTGGATCATTGACCAGTCAAACCAGCTAGGCATCGTACTAGATCATTGACCAATCAAATCGGCTGGATGTCAGCATGGCTCCAAATCAGTCATGCAAGCAGTGCATTGAAGTGGATTGTCGGCCTATAGATCCAATTTCGAGATCATCACATCTTCTTGCTGCCAATTTGTTGTCCTCATGAAGTGAAGCACAGTGGCCTGGGAGGTTGCACCGCTTTGACACCTAACCCATCCTGTCTTGCCACATGTCCACCACCTGTATGGCGACAGGTCATCATTAATGATGCAAGACGATTGACATCTTAGGTGTTGACACATGTCCAGATTATCATGTGTGCACATTTTCATGGCGTCGCTTTGAATTTCGAACAACGTCCTCTATAAAATGATGCCCCTTCGCCATTCTATCCCATTCTTCCTCTTCTTGGGTTGTTTTCTCTCTGTTTTCCTTGTGTCTTCCACTTTTGCATCCCCATGGCTCCTAGTGTCGGTGCAATTCACTTCGTTCTTACAACCACCGACATCGAGGCTTTGTATGTACATTATAATATTCCAATTGCAATTTTATTTATGGTACTAAGGGAGCACGACAAGGCCTATTCTTCTCCGAACAGGTCCATCACCGTCTACGAGGCACACTTGTAGAGCAGTCTTTGCTTCCCCCTCTTGGGTGAGTTGCATGGAACTTTGGTGGCGCTAGGAGTTCTAATCGTGAGATTCCATGCTAACTCTATCAGGTTTTTTTGCTCCCTTTGCATATTCCTTCATCACTATGGGAGGATGTTGAATATAGTGGCCATGAAGGTAATCTTTCGGTTCTGCTAGAATGCAAACTGGATCTCATTGTCTCCCCAGAACTTACACATAAGCAAGGTGATCCCCGATTCTATAAAGAATTGGAATGACCAACTCTTCTTTGTCAAGGTCACCTCCGACTGGGCCCTTTCCAATGAGTGGGGCAACGTGCCAGCACCCTTTATCAGCAAGGCCTCGTGTGAATAGGTGGAGTCTGTCAAGCTGCTAACAGAGTTAGTCTAGGTAATTATGGATGACTTCAAGAAGGATCACCTCCTATCCGCTGAGGCACTTGCGCTAGCCCGATGGGGTCTTCCCTTAGAGGGTACGGGAGCCACCACTCCTCTGGCTGCTCAGCCCATGAGGAAGGTTGGGTCCTTGTATATAAGAGATCCTTCTAAAAGTCCATCTCAGCAGTGGATGGCATCATCTCTGGGATCTTATTCTTCTTCCACTGCCTAGGGCCTGCCAATAGGTAGAGCGGATGAGGGGCATAGGTGAGCTATCTGGGAGAATCAGCCCTTGTTGTACCCTTAGATGTTGGTACCACTGACATGGGTGTCAGAGCAACAGTGGCCGATGGGGCCCCTACTATTCCTACAGGCACCAACTGGGTCAATTTGTGTGTCGACCCAGGCCCAACAGGAGTCCCAACAAGCAGTCCAACAGGAGGCCCAATAGGTCCTGCAAGCAGTCCAACGGGCAGCCAGCAGGGGGTCCCTATAGTTGTTTCTTCTTTGTTGGGGTAGACAACGCCTGACTTTTCATGCGAGTTAATCGGAGAGGATCTTGGTGTGGCCCACCCAGTGGGAGCCTAGCTAAGGGTTGATGTTGAGGAGGCAGTGATCATGGAAGCATCTCATTCGGCGTCTTCTGAGTTGAATCGATCTTTGCCAAAGCAGGCATCTACTCCAACGTCTTCATCCAGGGTGCCCTGAGCACCATGGCTACAAAACTGCCATACATTTAGGTAAGTTTCTGAGAAGTTTTTATTTCATTGCAAATGGTCAGGTTTAATCTCCTTTTTTATTTGAAGGATGACAAGATGGTGCAAGTTTCTCAAAGATTCTTGTAAAGGGGAGGTCCATCGCTTGACCTAGATGAGGGTTAACCCAAGTGTGTGGAGGAGATACAGGATCGGGTGGATACCGCCACCTCTAAGGCTCAGCAGTGTCGAGATTGGGTCTCTAATCTTGAACTTCAGCTATCTGAGGTCATGGGGGAGCTGCAGAGATCCAGAGATGCTTTGTATGTGGTCAAGTAGTATCACGCGGACCTCCAAGGTGAGAATGTTAGACTAAGAGCAGAGCTGATGATCCGATTCAACCGAGAGAAGGTGGGTCAAGGTCTAAATGTGAGATTTTTAAATAGTATTCACATGTGCTGGTAGATCACTTCCCTCATCGACCCTACCTTTCCTACCGTCCCTTTTGACCCAAGGAACAGGGGTGCTCAGCATCGGTCTAATCTAACCAATTTTGCTAACAGGGAGGAGCCGTCATCACATTCCCTGGTCAGCCCCCAACCTTAGGGTAGCTTTCTTCTCTCTCTCTTTTTTTGTATATGTATGTAGTGCAAGCATGCTTGTATAGTCCAACTTTGTAATGAATAAAAAAAAAATTTTCCAATCATTGTCTCAATTTTTTATATTTTTGTACAGCTTTATTCATGTACCATTATTTGTTGGTTAAGCATCATCGTTGTCATGGCTGGGCTTTGGAGGAGTTAGGGTTGTCTTTCATGTGCAATCACTTGAGATCATCTCCCTATGGGACGTCATTTTCATGCGTCGGGCCTTAAGTCGTCAACCATCATCAATTGACGGTGCTTATCCCTACTGGGGAAGTCATCATATGCATGCTGAAAAGCCATTTAAGGTTTTGGTATCCAACCATTCATGGGCGACTCGGTGTTAAACTGAGGTTCAAATTCGACCATGTGTGGGCTGCTCAATGCTTGACCAATGTTCAAATTCTTCCACATGTGGGCAGCTCGGTGCAGGATTGAGCTTTAGTAATAGGCGAATGAGAATTCGTTTGACTTAGGAGTAGCCTAAGTCGTTTGAATTTATGCAACATCACACAAACATTCATATGATCAAGCAACCAAGTAATAACAATTAACAATATTAGTAAACAAGCTAACGAATCATTTTATTAAATGTGATATATTTTTATAAGCATGCTTGGTAATGTATGCTTGACCTACCTAGGTTTAATTAGATATTACTAGTAATACTTCTTGAGGTGGACGGTGTTTCATATCCTTGAGCCAATTTGTCATTCTGGGCTTGAAGCTTATATATACCATTCCACAGGATGGCCAAAATGAGGAATGAGCCTTTCCAATTCGGGAGAGTTTGTTCTTATTAGTATTCTTACCTGCGGCCTCTATGATCTGTAGAACTAAGTCCCCTACCTCAAATTAGCGAGCCTTCATCCTTTTGTTGTAGTATCGGGTGACCCGCTACTGATAGACTACTGTGCACATCTCAGCCATGTCTCATGCTTTTCGAGCAGGTTAAGATACTCTTTGAGTCGTTACAAATTCTTTAGTGGGTCGAATCCCTTAACCTAAAGACTAGGTAGTCCAATCTCAACTGGGATGACGACCTTGGTTCTATAGCACAGACTAAAGGGCATCTCATGTGTCGGCTAATTTGGTATTGTCTAGTATGACCATAATACGAAAGGTAGCTTGTCCACCCAAAAGCCCTCAACGTCTTCCAGTTTGGTCTTTAGTCCATACAGCAAGGTTCGATTGGTAACCTCCACCTGCTCGTTTGCTTATGGGTAGGCGACTAAGGTGTGGACCAACAAGATTCCCAAACTCGTGTAATATTTGGTGAAATGCTCACCAGTGAATTGGGTTTCGTTGTTAGTCAAGATGACCTCAGAAATCCTGATTCTACAAAAAATGTTTTCCTGAACAAACTTCATGGCATTTTGCTTGGTAATTTGAGCCAATAGAGAGACTTCGACCCATTTCATAAAATAATCAATGCCCATTATAATGAACTTTCTTTGTCCGAACGCAATGGGAAAGTGGCTGAGTACGTCGAGCCCCCATTGTGCAAATGGCCAAGAGGCTTGAAGGGTCCTCAGCTCTGTGGGAGCTGATGGGGTATGTTATCGTAGATTTGACAATTCTCACACTTCTTCATGAAATCCATGGCGCATTGTTTCATTGTCGGCCAATAGTAGCCTTGGTGCATTATCTTAAAGGCAAGGTGTGACGATCCGAGTCCCAAAATATGATAAATTAAGTTAATAATGACCAAGGATTAGGCTGACAATATGAAAAAAGTGAGTTTGGAAGCGAAAAGAGGAAGTTGGGTCCTGTAAGGTACCAATTTTCAAGATATGAATAATATGAATGGTGAGGTTTTAGAATTCCAAAATATGGTAATTGGGAGGTAATTAAGTTGAAATAGGTGAATTATGGTCAAAAGGTATGGGAGGAATCGGATTGAAAAGCTCAAAGTTTCAGAATTGGTAAAATTGGGGATCAAAATGGTAAACCGAGAAACGTTGAATCGAAAATAAGATTTCAGGTTTTAAATAAAGATAATTATGACCTATTAAGGTTATATAATTAAAATTAGGGTCTAAAAATGTGAAAAATTGGGTTGAAAGGATCAAAATGGATTCCGGATAACAAAAATGGCTCGACAAAGGCCTGACCCACGCCCGAGTAGAGCTTGAGCTCCAGTGAGGCACAAATCTGCGAGAAGGACCACCAAGGCTCACCCTAGGCCAAGCGGGAGAGAGGGGTTTATGAGGGGTTGGCACTTGAGAACCCCTCGAGCACCACCCAGATGCAAATTTGCACACCTAGTGCCTAGTTGGCGCTCGAGCACCGACAGGATATCAAATGTATGCTGCACATTTTCCTTCACCATTTTTGGCGTTCAGCGAGGAGAGCCGTGGGAGAGAAGAGGGAAAGGGAAGAGAAGAGGAGAAATCGCTACTTCCGATCCAATTCGGATAAAAATAACAGTAGAACAGACTATAGCAAGTGTACCCCGGACATTCTATACCATTTTTACCACTTTTCTGTATCCCTAAAAGTGTGTTTATACTCTAAATTACTATTTCTCTCTATTTAATACATACGAAGCATGTTTCTGTCAATTAATCAGATGTATTTTAAGTTTATCTGTATGTATCACAATACAGGGCTTCAGTTTCATGACTGTGAATGTATAGGGTGTCTGATTATGGTCCGACAATTCCATGCAAAACCTTAGGTTGAAATTTTGGGATTTTATGTATAAGTTTCCTAAATTTTGAGATGTAACTGTGATTCTGAAATATGATAAGGATTATGAGGTAATCGTAGTCTAAAAAATCCTATATGAATATACTGTAGAACTTCTGAGATATTCTGAAGCTATCTAAAGGATATTTAATTAAAGTTTAGTCTGAAAAGTCCCACAGGAATATACTGTAGAACTTCTGAGATGTTCTAAAGCTATTAGAAGGACCTCTAATTAAAGTTTAGTCTGAAAAATCCCATAGGAATGCACCGTTAATCTTCTAAGGTATTCTGAAGTTATCAGAGGGATTACCAAACAAGGTTTAACTGACCAACTAAAATACGATAAGTTAAGGGTTAAAGAATAAGGTGAAATGTATGAATCCTGATATGGAAATGCTAATTGGAGGTTTGATGAAATTTATCTGATAAATTGCACTTGAGGAATTAATTTGAAACTGTATCGTTAAGTCATAGAGAAACTCTAAAACTAACTAAGGGTTTAATCGTATGAATTGGAAAGGTTTTAGTGGTCAAGAGAATTTATGGCTAAGGAAATAAGGATAAGAATGTCCTATGTTAAGTAAATCCGTAGGATTCCGGTATAACTAGTCCATGACCTCGTCCTTAGGTTACTGCATCGAAATACTGATAATAGGTATCAGAACTACACTGAATAATAGCTAATCGAACTAAAGAAAGCATCCTACCCTCGGGATATAAAATATGGAGGGTATATAAGGAATTAAACTCAATATAAATCATTCTATCCTCGGAATGTAAAGTATAGAGGGTATGTAAAGATTAAACCGAACAGAAATCATCCTATTCTCGAGATGTAAAGTATAGAGGGTATGTACAGATTAAATTGAATATAAATCATCCTACTCTCGAGATATAAAGTATAGAAGGTATGTAAAGGCTAAAGTGAATAGAAATTATCTTATCATCGGGATATAAAGTATAGAGGGTATATAAAGATTAAATTGAGCAGAAATCATCCTATTCTCGGGATGTAAAGTATGAAGGGTTTGTAAATGATTAAACTGAATAAGAATCATCCTGCCTTCAAAATGTAAAGTATGGAGGATAATAGATTTAAAAGGAAACTGAAAGTTCTAAAATATGGATTCTGAATTGTGAACTAAGTTAATGTTCTAAAATATAGATTTTAAATTGAGAACTAGGTTAAAGTTCTAAAATATGGATTCTGAATCGAGAACTAGGTTAAGGTTCTGATATATGGATTCTGAATCGAGAACTAGGTTAAGGTTCTAATATATGGATTTTGAACCAAGAACTAGGTTAAGGTTCTGAATATAGATTCCGAACCAAATTCTGAATCAAGAACTATAGATTTAAAATCATAGGTTTTCTAGTACTCTACATCGCAGTAGGTTTTTTGGTATTCTGCATTGTAATAGGTTTCCTAATATTTTGCATTGTATTTATGCTTCTGTTCTCTTGCTTGCATGCTGGAAGTTCCCGCATCCCTTTTTAAGTTCTCTTCTAAAAGTACGTATATGTTCTATATGTATATAAAACTATATATTTTTACTATTTTGGGTACATTTGTTGAATTGTTAAACTCGCTCATTGCTTTCTATTCTCCCCTCCAGATAAGCAAAAGCTTGAAAAGATCGAAGTCAGATCTAGCTAGAAGAAGGAAAAGCTTATAAGTTTTGAAGACCCTGAAGAACTTCGATGGATTAAAGGATTTTGGATTCTTGTAGTTAGTATTTTGAAATGAACAATGTATATTATGATGATGTGAAAAATATTATATCATGATGTATGTTCTGTTCTTACTTCTATAGTTTGACTTATGTATTTAGTTGCTTCCGCCCTATTTTGATGTTTTAAATATATATAGGTCCTAGATGGTATCTTATTCTGAGTTTAAAATGTTGGATATAATGTGTCGTATCGGAGTCGTAGATGATACGGCAATTTGTGATCTTGTAAATGTGTGTTGTAGGAAAATTTATGGTACATGATTAAATGTGTGCTTGTATATGTTCTATTTTTGGTTTTGGTCTAGGTGTAGAGGAAACTCTGTTGAAATTTTTACAGAAGTTAAATATTAAATTTATGGACTTTATTCTGTATGTATCTGACGAAGGATCCTATAAGGATTAGGATCCGTTCTGTCATACAAGATTCTTGTCCCTGACATATGACCCACAAATGCCGAGATGCATCTCACTTAATGTGTAGTCAACTTCCTCTGGTGTGAAACATTGTAAGTACGGGGTGGAGTACCCTTGGTGGTACAACCTTCCATTCATGATAGTGTACCAGTTGACCTTCTTCTTTACGTGTTCAGCGTCGTCCAAATTCTTCGGCAAGGTATTGTTTGTGATATATCTCCAGTAAGGCAACATTCAACTTTTGCTGTCGGAGACTTGTAGCACTTTAGATTCTTCATGCTTAGAGAGGACAGGACCTCCCGTATGTCTCTGGAATACTGCTCTGATCTCTAGGCTGTAGTGGCCCTCGTGAGTTGGTCATCCCCCCAGTTGTTTGCCCTCGGGATGTACACCATCTTAACATTGTCAAATTTCTGGGTCATACTCCGTACTTTAGCGCCTTATTTCACAAGGGGCTCGACACCTCGAAGCTTTCATTGATTTGGTTGATGATTACTTTTGAGTCACTGTAGACGGGTATGTACCTTGTCAAACATTCCTTTGTATGTCACAACCCGGTGAGCAGGGTCTCATATTCGGTAAGGTTGTTGGTAGCTAGGAGTCTGAGTTTCAACAAATATCTCATCTCCAATCTATCGGGGGTCTATAGAATCACTCTAGCCCCATTGTCAGAGTAAGTCGAGGACCCATCTATGTGGAAGGTCCAATTCTATGCCTCTAGCTAGCTATCTATTTTGCTAGGGTGATTGATGTCTGGAATCGAGGTCATGGTCTCAACGACAAAATTTGCCAGGCCCTATCCTTTTATGGCTATCCTTGACTTGAATTCTACATCGAACTCACCGAATTTGATAATCCATTTGATTAGCCATCTTGACATATCAGGTTTCTATAGGATTCCCTTCAAGGGTTGCAAGGTCAAGACGACTATTTTATATGTTTAGAAGTAGGGCTGCAACTTTCTAGCCAAATTAATGAGTGCCAGCGCGATCTTCTTGGCGTGCTATAGTGGGTCTCAGGGCCTGTCAAAGTCTTGTTGACATAGTAGAACAGCCACTGTATATCAGGTATTTGCTTGATCAAAATCAAGTTTAACACCACCTCTAAAATTGTCTAGTAAAGGTACAACTCCTCACCTTCTGTTGGCGACCTGGAGAGGGGGTTGGTTAGGTATTCCTTTAGCTCTTCAAAGGCGGCCTGCCAGTCGGTCGTCCACTGAAAGCCGTTCACCTTTGTCCCTTTCAAGGCTTTGAAGAAGGTGAGATATTTATCCATGGACTTTACTAGGAAAAAAGAGAGTGCTGCAAGTCTCTCAGTCAGCCTCTAGATATTTTCACGATCTGTGGCTAGCTCATAATCATGATTGCCTTTATTTTTTCGAGGTTGGCCATGATCCCCCACCGAAAAACGATTAAACTTAGGAATTTCACCAGGATACTCCAAAAACATATTTTGCAGGGTTTAACTTCATCCGATGGGCCTGGAGTACCCCAAAAGCCTTGTTGAAGTCACGGACATGTCGTCGGTGGTTTTACTTTTAACGAGCATACCGTCTACATACACCTCCATATTTTTGCCAATCTGGGCTTTGAACATTTTATTTACGAGTCGTCGGTACATGGCGCCTACATTCTTCAACTCGAAGGATATAACCTTGTAGCAATATGTCCTTTGGTCCGTCATGAAGAAAATATGCTCATCATCCTCGGGACTAATTTGGATATGGTTGTAGCCTAAGTATGCGTCAATGAAATTGAGCGGCTCATGTTGGAGGTGGTGTCAACGAGTAGGTCAATCTTAGGTAGAAGGAAGCTGTCCTTTGGGTACACCTAATTACATTGGTAAAGTTGATGCACATCCACCACTTTCCGTTACTCTTCTTGACAATGATCATGTTAGAGAGCCAGTTTGAGCACTAGACTTCCGTGATGAAGCTAGTATCGAGTAATTTCTTTATCTCCTCTTGGATGGTAATGAGCTTTTTGATGGAGTGGTTTCTTCACTTCTGTCTAATGGGCTTGTGGCCCAAATTGAGGCCCAAATTGAGGCCCAACTTATAGACCATTACTTCTGTCAAAATCCCAGGCATGTCGTCAGGGGTCCAAGCGAAGATATCGGAGTTCTGCCAAAGGAAGGTGATTAGTTGGTCTCACAAGGGTCAGGCAAGTAAGCACCCTATTTGCACACATCATTTCGAATCACTGAGGTCTAGAAGAACGTGGTCGATCATCTCACCAGCTTGGACTTGTTGTAGAGTTGCTTTATCTCTATGATCGAAGTTATCCACCTGACTTGGGATAGATAACATGTTCGACTGGTCACTTGATCGCCCAGTACCTCTTTGTTGCCATAGGCTAAGGAAACTTCATCATTAAGTACGTGATTGATGTCACAGCCCCAAATGTAATTAGGCAAGGCTGGCCTAAATTGTAAACCAAAAGTAGGTCAACCACTAGGAATATAAGTATGCGGGATGCCATTTTGGGGTATGTTCCTAAGGTGATTTCCTGTTGGATGGTTCCTTGGACGGGTATCGGTTCATTATCTAGTCCGTAGAGGGGCCCCTCAGCTAGTCTTAATTGACTCTTTTTTAACCGCAATTTAAGATAGGCATCTATGTAAAACAAATCACATGAATTTTCATTATCGATAAAGACCAATTTCAGTTGGTAATCGACCTACTGTCTAAAAGAGTGTGGATACAACCAAAGGGATAGAGTGGGGAGACATTATATGTGACATATCTTCTTTACTAAAACTAATGATATCATCCATAACTTCTACTCTTAGTTTCTTTGAAGCTGTCTCGAGTTGGTCTGAGGGGTGGTCCGGTTGGGTTCCTACCATATTGACCACTCCGACTGCGACTCGATTTCTCGGCTGCTACGGCTCCATCCTTTCTTTGCCTGCACCATTGGGCCCTTACTTCGGGTTGCGTAAGAATTTGGTCTGGTGTCCCATCTGGATAAGCTCTTCAATCTCTTTTTTAGGGTCCGATAAGCCTCTGTATTGTGACTCGGAGATCAATGGTAGTGATAGTACTTGGTCTGATTTCTTTCCTTCGGGTTCTTTACCGGCTTCGTCCACTTCAAGAATTTTTTTTCTCGGATCTATATGAGAATATTGGTTTGGAAGTCATTTAGAGGACTCAAGTTTAAGGATCCGAACTCTCTTTGGGCACCTGGCTCCACCTTAGGATGCTTTCTTTGATCGCAGAAGTTGAAGCGGTCTTCGTTTCTCTTTCTTCTACCTGACGGTCTCTAGTGGAGGAGGTCCCCACGTTTTGGACACTTGATCTCATTGGCCTCTTTTACCGCCATGTAAGCTCGGGTGATAGTTTTAGCTTTACGGAAAGTCTAGGTGTCTTTGTGGGTCAGATGTTTGAAAAACTCGTCTAACTCCAAAGTTGATATGAAGGTGCTCAGTTTCAGCTCGTCAGTTAGTCGGGTTGTCCGGCGGGCTTCGGCAGTGAATTGGGTCAAGAAACTCCTTACACTTTTATTTGACCCTTGCTTGATATGGGCGAAGTGCCAGGGTTACCTTTCCTTCCTCCGAATGGAGGCGAACTGAGTTAGGAAGCTATCGATGAGCTCTTGGAACTTTCGAATTGAATTCAACTGCTTGCGGTAGAACCAAATCCGGGCATCCCCATTAAGGGTCAGTGGAAAGCACAGGCAGATAGCGGCCTTTCCTAAGCCCTGGAATCTTAGTAGGGTGTGAAAGTGGTCTAGGTGGTCTATCGAATCAGTATTTCTGTCATAAGGTTCTAAGGCAAGTATCTTAAACTTCTGAGGGAATGTCTGCATCCGAATCTCCATCGTGAATGGTAATGGCTAGCGTCTTCTTTAAACACATACTGCCATATCTTTTCCACTTGTTCCTTCATTCTTGGGGAGACTGCAGCCCTTTTTACATTGAGATAGGTCCTCAACTCTGAGTGGTTTGGTGAGTGGTGTGAGACCGGTCAGCTACTACCGCTAATCAGCTGGATGTTGCACGAGGCTCCCTCTCAGGCCGAGGGCCTCTACTTGTCATGTGAGTAACAAGGATTTTCCTACTCTGGGCTCTTGTCAGGTGTCTTGTGATCAAGCTGGCCCTTTAAACGGGATCAGACCCCATCACTCGAAGCCACTAGGGCTACAAGGTCATCTGGGCATCCTACCTTTCGAGCTGGTCGCTTCTTCCTTTGGCTTTTTCGTTTTGATACCGAAGTGCGGGTAGTGGAAAAGGGAGCCCCCAGCCAATACTAACTCACGCAAAAGGTTTAGAGCATTTGGGATATGTTATCCACTCGGTCGGTGATCACCTGCATGAAGGGTGCCGGTCGATCCTCTGCATGGCTACCCACAAAGGGGTCATCACCATGGGGGACAACATCCTTGGCTAGAGTACTGGTATGGGCTCTAGTGTTGACCATATTTGCTTCTGTGTGGATGGTGGTTAGGCTTTTCATTTGCCTTCCCATAGACGGTGCTAATGGTGCGTTATCTATTCAGATTGCTGACGAATTAGGGTGTTGCTTAGTCTTTGAGTTGAATTGAAGTGGGTTTGATCTTTATCTTCTGTAGCCTGGATTCTGTACACCACAACTCAAAAATAAGAAGTTAGAGGATTAGTGAAACTCATTTCCCAATTTATCCTTCGATACTCAAGTTAGTAATTTTTCTCAAAAGATAGAGAGATGCAGGGATGATGAATATGTGTGATGATATAAGGATGTGAGTTTTGAGTTTGACTCAGAGGTCGTGCTCGGTGTGGAGCAGCTTTGATGTGATGATGTGTTCGATGGGGAGTAGCTTGATATTGAAGGAGCAAGAATTGTGGAGGAATTTTTTGGAGGCTCTTTGGACTAAAAGTGCTCTCTTGAAAGCTCTTGAATGTTAATATTGGCGAGCATGTCTGAGTGTAAGTGTCAGCATATCTAAGTAGGAGTGTAAGCTTGTCCTTTGGAGTTTGTTTTCGGGGGTTTTTTATAACCTTTGGGCTAACTCAACCTTACTTGGACACTAAGACTGGCTACCAGCAGGTCATGCAGATTTGGCAGGTTAGCATGGGATCGTGGGCACCGATTAGGGTAATCATGATCAATTAAGAGGATCCATTCTTTCTTTGAGAAAATGTTGGACGTAGTGGATATTGGAGTTACTATTATAAAAGATCCACTAAATTAGAAGTGATCCGTTGAGTTAGAATTGTCATTCTTGAAGAGATTGTGATCAGGGGCAATATTTAGGGTGCCGGGCTAGCTAAGACAAGCAATCTCTAACCCATAGGAAAAGTACTACGAGCTACTTGGATTTGGCTGAGGCCAACTTGGACTGTCCAGTCAGCTGATGCACTATTTTGGATCAACAAAAATATTGACCGACCCCTAGACCTGTGAGCTGGATGTCTTCTTGATTCGCTACTGAGTTCGTGGTGTTGGACTTCCCCATTCCAACGGTCCCATCACCACCAATGTTTAATAGGGTAAATTGATATTTTTTAAGATAGAACATATTTAATATAAAAGTAAAGACTAAAAAATTAAACTGGAAAGAGAATTGAGCATTAAATAAAAAAATTAAATCTACATTGTTTGAGTTTTCATGGCCAAATTGGTATTTACCACCAATATTTAATCGGGCAAATTGATATTTTTCTAAGATAGTACATAATTAATATAAAACTAAAGATTAAAAAATTAAACTAGAAAGAGAATTGAGCATCAAATAAAAAAAATTATGTCTATATTTTTTGAGTTTTCATGGTCAAATTGGAATTTACCACCAATATTTAATGGGCAAATTGATATTTTCTAAGATAGTACATAATTAATATAAAACTAAAGATTAAAAAATTAAACTAGAAAGAGAACTGAGCACTAAATAAAAAAAATTAAAACTATATTTTTTGAGTTTTCGTGGCCAAATTCAAATTTTTCACCAATATTTAATAGGATATGTGAACTGGTTCAAGATACCTTTGACACAATATGATTTATTCCTATAATAAATTGTGCTAAACATGCAGTAAATAATATCAAATTATATATAAATGGCTTAATATTTTACATCGTATCAGATCATATAATAGACATTTTGTGAATTATGTTGACACATGGTGTCATCGAGTTGTGCTGCACATAGTCCATTTGGGATAGGGCTCGGGAGAGGGAAGGAGAATAGAAGAAAAAAATATATACCAAAAATAATTTTATTTTTAATTTAAAGCAAGGCCCATTGAAATATTCAAAAAAAAAAAAACCAAAATTAATTTTATTTTAAATTTACAATATGGCCTATGGGCATGCTCAGCCCAATATAAAAGGATCAAAGAATAAGGAATATACCAGCAATTGTTCTAGCTTTTATTTTATTTTTTTGTTAAAGTAATTCATTTAGTATTTTTTAATTTTTAATTTTATTTTCAATGTTTCAAAGAAGTAGAAAATGGGGAAAGGGCTTGCAGCCAACAGCTCACCTGTCGTGAACCAGCGGACGGTGGAATCGAAGAACTTGAGAGCTCCAGCGGGAAGAAGATTGATTTACCATCCCTCTCTGCCTTCCGGTATGCTTCCACAGCTCGCTATTTCTTTGCTTTTTTTTTTCAATGGAAAATCTCAAGGATTGAAGGATTACCTCCTTTTTTCTCCTAAATTTGTGTGATTGCGTGGTGCATGTTCTACAATAGATGTGGTAAATTGACTTAGTTCCTCTATGGGTTTTTACACTTCTTCGGATCGGGTTGAAATGACATTTTATTGTTAATCTAAGTATTAAACTTATCGTCGTTTGATCTGAATACCTGAAGTTTATTTCGCGGTAGTTTTTTTTTTTCCGTCGTTTTTTGTGATGGGAGCTACATCGTGGATTGATGAATTAGGATTAATTAACGTTGGTTGAAGATCTAGTGTCGGCCTGTGTTAATTTCGGACCACAATGGTTCTCGTTTGTGGTTGTTGCAAATCTTCTATTGGTCTCACGATTTCTTCGCGTTCTCAATCATGATTTCGATGCGAATGGCTGACGCGGATGCATTTAGCCGTTTCCAGGACCTAAGGCTTTATTCTTGTTTTCTTTTTTGTTTGATCACTCAACTAATTCTACTTATTTCTCTCTTCTGTATTTCTATCGTCAATTTCTGCCATGACTCTATACTGCTTTCAGTAGTTGTTGGGTATGGTAAATTTACGGTTATCCCTTGACACGGAAAAGGGCTGGAGTGTTCAAGGAGGGGAACTCATGGTTCAGTTAAACTGATCCCAGAGACCGGCCTCCCAATAATAACAGAGGTTCCTAAAAATTCCAGGGCCTTGGTGCATCCGGGACACGTCAGAATATTGAGCTCACCCCAATGCAAACTACTTTGGATGAGGGGGCCGGACCACTTGAAAAACCAGAGCCTTGGATGGGTCACATGAAGTGTTAAACAAGATCAAGGAACGCCCAGCATGGACCAAAAGTCAGATGAAAAGGGCAAGAGTTTCCTATATAAATAGGGATGTGTACAGATGAAAAGGGAGAAGGATTCCAAAAAGAGAGAAACCTATTGAAACATATTTGGAAGTGAAGGTAAATAAAGGAAGCATTCTCGATTCCATAAAAAATCCTGTTAGTGTTGATCAGGCATGTGCCCTTTTTGAGAAAGCACTATGTCCTTATGGAGAACAGTTGATGTGCTGTCCACACCCTTGCAAATACCAATAGCCCCACTTAGGTCATCCTGAAGTCTCTCACAGGATCTACTATTGCATGAAGTCGAGCCTCCCGAAAGACCTTTAATTCCAAGTAAAGCAGGAATCTCGAGCCCAATTCAGCTAAGGCTGGTCAAGCCATATCTATTTAGCATATCTAGTTCAGCTAGTGTTAACTATTTACTTAAGTGTTGAAGGGGTTTTCCGGGAAAACACTCATGGGCCCCTTCACCTTTTGTTTCTGCTCTTGTGTGCAATGTATAGGTTAAGGCTCGGGTCAAACTGAAAATTGGATTGCTAGATGTCCGGGTTGAATCTTTATCCCGGTCCACATCATGTATATTGTTAGATGGTATGCCGTTATGCAGATGCATATAGCCACATCCTATACATAAGGTTTATTCTTATTGATTTTGTTGTTTCTTTTCTCAACTCAACCCCATCTTTCTTTCTCTATTGTTCTTGTCAATTTCTGTCTTGACTGTATACAGGTTTTAGTATATAGGTAGATGGTATGCTGTTGGCTATGGTTAATATGTTGCAGTTAGACACTTGTTAAAGTAATTAAGTGTTTCTTTGAAAAATCAAGAATTTGTTTTAACCTCTATAATATGGAATGCAATGAGACATATGAAATGTAATAATCAAAATTACTTCCTTGCTTTCTATCAGCCATCTTTCCTTTCTTGTTTCTATCTCCTCCTTCTGTGCCCGTCCTCTTTCATCTTCATCATTTTTCTCTGCACATCTTTTCTTTCTTCCTTTTTCCTTCTCTTGTTATTGTTGCTTCTTTCTCCCCTATTCGCTGTTTTATATATCCTTTCATAACTCATTTATATTGTATCAATTGTATACTTTCTTATGAATTTTTTTTGGGATGAAGAAATAAGAAGCATTTATATTTATTGTAAATTTAGTATAAAATAGTGTTGTTCATCAATTAGGAAAAATAATAAATTATGATTTTAGTAAATGTGTCCTCACCATGTTGTGTTCTTATTGTTAGAAAATTGTGTCGGTGTCATGTTTGGTGTTAGTGTTTATGCTGCTTGGATTTTCTGGGATGTAGCCTTGACATCCTGTATTTTGATAATGGAATTAGTATGTCTTCCTACCCATGCAATTCACCGGATAAACTCATATCCAAATCAATAATCAAGTAGAGAGAATTAAATTCATCTTACACTATGGAGAACTAATTTTTAAAAAAACTACTTGAATAGGGTGAACCACAAGGGATGAAATTTAAATGTCTTGGTTTTTTGGGGAAAAACATTTGTAACTTTCTTAGTTCCATTAGAATGCTGCCCTCCACTTCTTTCATTCTGCTAAAATTTTCAAGTTTGTCAGAGCAGCATTATATTCTGTTACTGGGATAAACAAATAAGTATTAATGGACATTCAGCCGATACAATAAAGGATAAAGTGGGGGAGGTACTTTATTGTGTGAGGTCCTGACCGTTTGTTTACTCCTTGTGTATGCCTGTTGTTCTCCCTTTCATTGAACATACATACATATATACATTCTATGGTTGCGGCTGTATTGATATTCGTCATATTAAATAATATATATCAGTATCGCATATATCGGAAAAAAAATTTCTGAAAAAATTGTAAACTAATTGCCCCATATTGGTCAATATATCGGTTACATCGGCCTATTTATAGGCCAAATATATATTACGATATATCACTAACATGGCAATATATCATGGTATTCTCGTGATATCAGAAAATATCGGTATTAGGAGGACCGACACCTTTACATATTGGCCAATACCTACGTACACACACACACACACACACACACACACATACATTTACATACATATATACGCATATAGGCATATACATACATCTACATGCAATATATATATATGTTCGTATGTATGTATACATTGATATTTATGTTTATGGTTATGTCTATGTTTATATTTATATTGTGCTGTTCAGGTTAAATTGATAGGAGGTCTATTTGGTTCCATATTGTAGTTTTACAGTAGTGCAAGATGTCAGCCGCACCTGCAGCTACTACCTATTTCATTAGATCTTCTCCATGTGTTCATCCGAAAGCCGGTTTAACTCCTGCATCAAGGACCTTGAATTTGAAGTTTAATTCTCGATACCCTCTTAGTGGTTTCTGTGGCCTCAAGGTTGCTACATCTGTAACCTCTGAATCAGAATTTTCCTTCTTTGCCAAGGAAAGTAATGCCGCCCTGAAAAATGCTTTTGCACCGAAAACACAAAAGCTTAGTCAAATACCCTCGTTTCGTCTGAGCCCCCAGGCATCATCATACAACGTGGCTGTTCTTGGTGCTGCCGGAGGGATTGGCCAGCCGTTGGCCCTTCTGATCAAAATGTCACCATTGGTGTCATCCCTGCATCTTTATGACATAGCCAATGTAAAGGGTGTCGCAGCCGACCTCAGTCACTGCAACACGCCCTCTCAGGTCATTGATTTTACTGGAACTTCTGAGTTGGCCAATTGTTTGAAAGGTGTCGATGTTGTTGTCATCCCTGCCGGTGTTCCGAGGAAGCCGGGCATGACTCGCGACGACCTGTTCAACACAAATGCCAGCATAGTAAAGAGTTTGGTTGAGGCTGTTGCCGATAACTGCCCTAATGCATTCATCCACATCATCAGCAACCCGGTCAACTCCACTGTTCCTATTGCAGCAGAGGTTTTGAAGCAGAAGGGAGTATATGATCCAAAGAAGCTGTTTGGCGTTACTACTTTGGATATCGTGAGGGCAAATACATTTGTTGCCCAGAAAAAGAACTTGCGGCTCATTGATGTCGATGTCCCTGTTATTGGGGGGCATGCTGGTATCACCATCCTACCACTGCTGTCGAAGACAAAACCATCTACAAGTTTCACCGAGCAAGAAGTCAAAGAGCTGACGGTTAGGATTCAGAATGCTGGTACTGAAGTGGTCGAGGCTAAGTCAGGAGCAGGTTCTGCTACGTTGTCTATGGCATATGCTGCAGCGAGATTTGTGGAGTCATCGCTCAGGGCCCTTGATGGAGATGGGGATGTTTATGAATGTTGTTATGTGGAGTCTGAGTTGACTGAGCTTCCGTTCTTTGCGTCGAGGGTTAAGCTCGGACGGAAAGGCATTGAGGCGGTGATCTCTTCTGACCTACACGGGCTGACTGAATACGAAGCAAAGGCCTTGGAGGCCCTCATACCTGAGCTCAAAGCGAGCATCGAGAAAGGGGTCACCTTTGCGCAGAAGCAAACAGTTGCTGCTTAAAATGCCCTCTTTCGGGTTTGCATAAAGGAGAGAAAGAGAGAGAATTCAATAACATCATCTGACCATCGTTCCATAGCCCCTTTCAGTTTTGCAGATGAAAGTCTAGTTTTTTCTTTTTTTTTTTTTTTTAATATTATAATAATGTTGTTTGGATCCCTTCTTATAGAACCATTTCCCAGATGGGAAATACAAACTAGATACCGTGGTGTTGATCAGAGCGCAAGATAACTGATTTCATTAGCTTCCGATGCATGGTTTGCCATTGAAAAATTTTGAAGAGCTTTTTTTCATTGGTTATTATACTGAAAGCATGGTTTCATCTTTCATTTTAACCTATTTCTATTCTGCTGTTGACAGAATCCATATATATGCAAAAGTAAAATTAGAATAAATTTTGAAATTTTGTTAAAAATCAAAAACAAAATTAAAATTAAAATTCTGTTATCAATCCTTCCACTAAGCTCCCCCAGTGGGCCCTACAATCATGGCCACAATATGGCATATATCATTCTAGTGGAGGCATTTTGTTGCCATTGCAACTTCTAATTAAGGTCCAAGGGGATATTAATTAGGCTTTTTATACCATATTCAAAAAAGGCATTATCACGACCTCTAAATCAGAAATAACTCAAAAGGATATAACTTTATATTGGTTATGTGCTTTTGTAAGATTATAAGTAGAAATGGATCAAAATCCAATTCTTTTGATTGGTGAATTTTACCAATTTCTAGTTAATGATTTGTTGAAAAAATGGCTATACATTGAAGGTTTTTTTTTTTTTTAAAAAATAAATCTTGGATAAAAAGTTTCCTTAACCATTTCTTTAGGCAATATCTTATCAACTATTTCTTTTGTTATAAAGAAATAAGACATGTTATATTTGCTAGAGCAACATGAAGGAAGAGACTTCTCTTTATTTTCTATGTTCTCTATGATAAATTGATTCATGAACTATAATCAGAAAATAGTACAAGTATCAAGGTATATTAATTAGTTAAAGTTTTATATTTATCCTATTTCACTCAAACTGCATACATGTAACTGTTTAATCCCTAATATAAAAATAATCAAATCAGAGCACTTTTTTGGTTGAGGTCGATAAAGACATTTCTTGTGAAGTATGTACCCATGAATATCTTATAACTATTGTTTATTAGAAATTAGAAACTGATATTCAAAAGAATAATATCTTAATTATAGTATTTGTTAGGTTTTGTAGAAATTCAAGCTGGCCCGTATAAGCTGACCCAAGCTGTTGATGGAATGAGAAGTCCAAATTATCAAGTATGGGATTGCTAGGTACCCAATCTAAGAGCATGTGACGTAGAAAGGAGCCTAATGGGCTAATCTCAGTCATAGGTCAGGGATGTAAGCTAGCCAACTGGGTGATTGAGTTATAGAAAAACTTTAGGATCGAGACACGGTTATTAAGATGGTTAATTTGTAAAGTTTGACCTAAAAGAGCAAGTTAATAGAAGTTGGGATGTTTAGATTAGTAGCCAAATCCCCATACATGACTAAAATTTTTTGTCCTTAACCTAGACCCATCAAAAACATGGGCATCCCACGATTCGAAAATTAGGAACACCTCTCCATAATTCAGGATCACGAATGTGCATCATTTGGATCGTGGCCTATAATTACACTTCGAAGAAACTACTAATGCATTGGTTTTGCGCATTTATAAATATCTAGCTCACTTGCACGACGACAACACCTAATAATGTAGCTTTTTTGGACAGATTGAAATTTTAAAGCATTTAATCACTTGCTGATTTCTCTAATATTTGAGATTCAACATCAGCCCCACAACATTAAGTCTACACAAAGAAGTTAGGAGTTTGCCTTGCAAATCACCTCCTTCCCAGAAATATTCTAAGAGTCTAGTCCTCCAATTCTATACTTTTTTTTCCTCTCTAAGTCATTTGTTAGAAGTGATTGCTAAGTTAGATGTTGGAAGATAACTTTGAAAGTCAGTTCAGTCACTTTAAATTTTCGTTTTGGTTTATGGTGTGTAAGATTCAAAATGAAAGATCCAAGAGTCTACGCCAGATTTTCTCAGGTCAAAATCCGATTCCACGTATGTATCACTGATGTCGTCTATAGAAATGAGTTAAGAAACGCCTTTTTGCATAATCTAGCACCCACAATGATCCACTAGCAAGCTGTCGCAGTGAACACCAAAACTCATGGCCGATCAAGTCAAGTATCTTAGGGCATTCCCTTCCTTAGAACAATGAGAGCTAGCCAAGCACTCATGCGCCAGCAACACTGAATATCAGAGCAATAGCTACACAACTCTAAGACATGTCCTGCATACTAAAATCCCTGTGAGATAAATTTAGGGGACTAACTTTATTAGGATAATACTCAACTCCTGCAGGCTTTGACTTTAAGAGAAGTCGAAGAGTAAAAAGGCTATCTCTGCAAAAATGCATACTAGGATCAAGTCGTTGATTGTCTACGAGGTGCCTCATCAATCTGTGCTCTTGCACCTAAAAGGCCAATTAACTTCAAAGACCAAGAAAAAAACCCTGAAAGAAGGCATCCTAAATATATTTGATTCGGAGCATTAATCCCACCATGAGGATGGGTCATGATGCAGCACCCCACTAAGCCTCACAGCCAAGTAGATACCAGGTCTATCAGCTAACCGCTTTAAATTGAAGACCTTTTCTTAATGTTAAAAGGATCTCTTCCATAGCTAAAGTAGACTAGAGAATTAATTTGCTAGAGAAATAGATCTTTCAAGAAAATTATTTAAACTGCACAGCCTAAATGGGCTAATTCCTTTCGCCGCTAACATATAAAGGCATGCCCTTACAACATTTTAAAATGCCAACCTTAGAATCATATGATTGAAGCATTAATTCCATGGATCATGTCAACCACTTTTGTACATTATTCGACTTCCAAAATCTATGAGAGGCTACCCTATGTTAATGCTTCTCTTTAACCTTACAGGGAGACACTCGAATTCAGTTACTAGGACCAAATTCTATTTAAAACTTCTAGGAATAGGCTAATTAGTCCTTATCCCTTGTTGCCTCACTAGGAAGAAATAAAAGCAATCTTGCCATCTAGTCAAGGTCAAGTAAGCTCTTAGTGAGAGCCTCAAGCGTTTCCTCATCCATTTTAATGATGAAACCCAAGGCATATTAAAACACATTGATGAAGAAAAGTTGAATGTTTTTATGGTGATTGTTTAGCTCAATGACTTTTTCAAGCTGCTAGTCTAATAGGACTCTAATACTTCATGGAGGCATAAGCAATTACTGGGCATACATAGCGGCTAAGGAAAACAATGAAGCTAAGAAGCCTACAAGGTTGGACTATAAACCTCATCCGGGGTAAACTGGATGCAAAAGCGAAGGAACAACATTAACCTAGCCAACGAATTCTAAAAGCAACTAAGGATTGGGATAGACTCTTGCTGGACATTCAAACTATAGTGTCTCATACCCCTTAGGGATACCAGGATAGACATCCCAATGTAGATCGAAAATAAAAATTTTCTAGAATGACCCGAGTCAGTTAATAATCTAGAGGTATGAGACTAATCAAAAATATTATCGCTACCATCAATTTTTAGGTCATGTCACAAAGGACTGTAAGACGTTACAAAGAGAGATGAAAGCCCTGATCTAGAGAGGCTACTTCAAGAAGTATCTATAGAATATGGAGGCCACCCAGAAAAAGGACCATGATGGTGAATAGTAACATGAATGGCCACCTAATCAAGTTGTATCCATAGTCATCTATACAATGTTGACAAGACTTATAGGGGTTATAGCTTAGGAGTAACCGGAGGAAGCTTCCCCCAGTAAGAGGTAGAAACTAGGATTAGGAAAAGAAGTTACAAGTTTTAGTGAAAACTATATAACTCATGTAACTTTTTCCAATTAAAAAACCTCTTGTTATATCTATACTTATTTTAGCTGGAGTCTAGGACTATAAATTGAAGCATATTTTTGTTGATAGTAGAAGCTCTAGGAACTTTTTTTTTATTATGATGCACTGTTTAAGTTAGGGCTAAAATGTTATCAGATAGGCCGTTATATAGTCCAAATAACAAGCCAGTCCAAGTGAAGACAATAATAAAACTTGATGTCAAAATGAAAATTCATCCTCAAACTGTATCCCTTAACTTTCCTAGTAGTAGACCTACTATTAGTTTATAACGTCATCATGAGCTAGCTATATTTGGCCACATTTAGGGTAGTCACATCCATGTCACATCTAAGTGAAGTTCAAGATGGAGTATGAGATCATAAAAGGTATGAGGAGACTACGTTATGAGTAGGAGTTGTTACTTAACCCAAATTAATGGCCCGACTTTGATAAATTTTATCTTAGAGATATGATATCTCTACAATAAGGTTAACTCGATGAGGCACCGGTTAAAATTCCAATGGTCCCTAAGGATTTGGACAAGTATGCCCATATTAGCTCTACATTAGATTAGGATCTAAGGCAAAGCCTAATAGATTTTTGAAGGAACAATTTAGATGTTTTTGCTTAGACATCAACTAATATGCTTGAGATTTTTATGGAGATGATGATTCATAAGTTAAGCACCACCCTAGAAAATATGCTTACCCCAAAAAAATAGATAAAATTATTTTGTGGAGAAATTGATGGTTGTATGAAAAGAAGTAAAAAAGTTGATTGATGCTGGTTTTATCACAGAAGCCAAGTATTCAGACAAGTTATCCAACTTAGTCCTAGTAAAGAGGAGTTTTGAAAAATGGAGGATATGTATTGACTTCATAGATATCAATAAAGTATATCCCAAAGACTACTTCCCACTTCCAAGGATAAATTATTTGGTAGACTCTACAACAGGTTATCAACTACTAAGCTTTGTGGATACTTATATAGGGTATAATCAAATTTGGATGGACATGGAGGACAAAGAAATAACCTATTCATGCTAGATATGGGCACATATTGCTAAGTTATGCCTTTCGGCCTGAAAAATTCTAGAGCTACATATCAGAAGTTGATAAATAAAATATTTGAACAATGTGTCGGCTGTAACATATAGGTCTATGTAGATGATATCTAATCAAAAGTGTGTATTCTAATTACTGTATTAGAAATTTGACAGAGACGTTTGATGTGCTTTGGACTTGCTGAATAAAATTGAACCCAACTAAGTGTGCATTTAAGGTCACTTTAGAAAAGTTATTGAGCTTCATAATCTCTCAACTTGGTATAGAAACTAACCCAAAGTTGTGCTTGTTAAACTAATCTTTTTGGAACATTATGGATATAGAGACACTAAGGTTAGTCAAAGATATTCAATAGCTTATTGGGTGCCTAGCGACGTTGTTATGATTCAAGACCAAACCTACCAAAAATATCTATCATTCTTCTGGTACCTGAGTGGGGACAAAATGAATGGATTCCATGGACGGATGAGTCCTAATAAGCCCTCTAGAATCTGAATGAGTGTCTTACTCATCAACCCCTATTGACCTAGCCTAAGGAAGGTTAAGACTAGTACTTGTCATCCTCATTAGAGAATAGTTAGGGCTATAGAGGTTGGTGTACTATATTAAGAAGGTCCTAATTGATGTTAAAACTCAGTATACTCAGATGGAGAATACCACTTTGGCCATAGTTGTCACTATCTTTAAATTTTGGCCCTATTTCTAGGCTCACAAGATAGTTGACTTGATTGACCAACATTTGAGAAAAAAAATTATAAGCTAGATGCATCTGGATGTTTGATTAAGTGGTTTATCAAACTAAGTGAGTTTAACAGAGTGTTAAGCCTACCCTTTTGTGAAAGTCTAGCCTTCATAGACTTTATTAGTGAAACAACCGCGTTGAGTTCAATGGAATAGACCACCAAAGAAGAATCGTCGAAATCTCCTTGCAACTCGATACTACCTCATAGGTGCATCCATGCTGATGGGGTGTCTTGCTAGATGAGCAATGGAGTTGAAGTAATCCTAACCTCCCTGAGGGGCATAGAGCTCAAATACTCTGTTACATTTGAGTTCCGAACAATCAATAATGTGGTTGAGTTAGAGGCTTTTCTAACAAGTTTAAAGTTGTCTAGAGATTGCTTTATCAAGAATTTAACTATATACAACTTTAAACCGGTGGTTTTACAGGTGCTAGCGAACTTTGAAGCCCATCATGTGGACTTGATGAAGTATCTGAACAAGACCCAAATCATTATGTCTGTCCTTGACAAGTATGAAATCATCCATATCCCACACAAAGTAAATTGAAAAGATGATCATCTTTTCAAGATGGAGACTTCGAGAAGTCTAGAGCAGTACAACAAGGATATGAGAGATATTCTCAAACACATACCATCGAGGAATATGGTGGGGTTCTCCAAGTGTCAAACAATGTGACTAAGATCATTGGTGCATGGAGTGCCTACACTTTGGCATGTTATTTGATGACCAACTAGAAGCCAAGCAAGTGGCCAAAATGATAGGCTGGCATATGATCATAGACAAATCATTGTACCATCAAAGTAACTCTGTCCCATATTTGTGATATATAGCCTTGGTATTGATTATGCACTTAGAGAAGTGAATCTTTGCATTTATAAGGTAAGTTTGAGAGAAAACAACCTAGCCTTCAAGATTATAAAGTAAGGGTTCTTCTAGCCAATAATGAAGCAAAGTGCCATCAAATTCATGAAAAAGTGTAACAACTATCATATCTATGGAAATTTCCTAAAGCACCCCCCCCATGAAGCCAAAAGCCTTTGAAGCTCCTCAACCCTTTGAGTTAGTGGGGGCTAGATATAAAGTGACCCTGGCTTGTAGCATTTTGGCTAGTGCAAGTTCATCATCATTAGCATTAACTATTTCATCAAATAGGTGGAGGCTTTTCTATTGACTAATATAATATAGCAAAATATCATAGAGTTTCTACATCAAAATATCATATACAAATTCAAAATTCTAAAAGTCATAGTCACAGATAACAGTACTGAATTCTTCGAGAAAATGTTAATGAAGTATTGTCCATGCCATAGATTTTGCTTAGTCCATTCATCAATCTCGTTTTTGTAGACAAATGTGCAAATAGAAGTGACCAACTAGGAATTTTCTATGGATTGAAGGCCAAGTTAGGGAAAGCTGAATAGGTTTGAGTGAATGAACTCCGATCAATACTTTGGCCATATCAGACAACACGAAAAGAAACTACTTGGAAAAAGCCCCATAGCTGATACTTCGGCATAGAGGCAGATAATCTTAGTTGAGATACAGTTATGGAGTTATTGACTAACTTCAACCAGATGTAAATTTTTTAGGTATTGTGGCAAAACCTAGACCTTCTAGAAGAGGCTAGGAGTATGGCATCAATCCATATCCCATCATACCAGTAAAGGGTGACAAGGTAGTATAATTAAAAGGTGAAGGTGCAAGTATCTTAATTTGGTGACTTAGTACTAAGGGATATTGAGGCCACTAAAAAAATAGCACATAGGAATAAGTTGTCACTTATATGGGAGGAATCATTTCTAGTGTCCATTGATTATCTGAAATTGGGCGTATAAACTATTGTCCTAGGATGGAAAATTAGCCCCACAAATATAGAATGCCTTTCACATCAAAAATATTGTTAGTGATAGTCTGACCAAGTAATATAGAGGTATGCCTTGCCCGCTACTTTGGAATGCTTTATATTTACGTGTAATTACAAACTCATTAATAAAATGAATTTTGTTCAAACTCTATTCAATTTTGTGACCTTTCATGATTGTAGTAACTTTTGTAGTACAACAATTAGGCCAAAATTGATCTTAAGTTAGATAGTTATACACCCAATCTACTAAATATACAGCCTATATAGGCAGTTAATCAATGTGTATGTCCAAGGAGACCATGCATCCATCAAGGTGGTCACACGCCATTAGAGTCCAAGACTAGAGGGGTAGGCTTGAGACTCAAAATTCCAAAGCCCACAAAAGCGGTTGAATTCAAACTGGTATAAGTCTGCTAAGACTCAAATATAAAGATAGTCACTCGACTGTTAAATGTTAGGGACACTTCAAATGCATGAGTATTGATAGAGCACCCTGAGGGCCATGCATATTCAATCACACGGTCAAGGACTAGGGTCCTCAAAACTTGACAATGATAGTTTAATAACTTAGATGAATGCCCATTTGGCAATCAAATGATTGAGACATCTAAATTATCAAGTTAGTCATCCAAGTGTATAAAAAGTAAGAAGGTAATTGGGTAGATCCATAGCGAGATTGAAAATTTTTTACATCTATAGGATGAATTCACTATGATATACAAGGGATACTCTACTTATTATAATTACAACCAGAGTAACCGAGGGTTCAGAGGACTCCCCACTTGCAATGTTCCACTCCCGATGCTTCGGTGGTGGTGGGATCTTTGAAATCCCGGATCCTGCAATAGTAATAGCCCTATATTCCTTAGATCAAGGTAACCCAAAGGAAAATTAGATGCCATAATAGAGACCAGATTCCTGCAAGGATTAATTCCTTCATTGGAGTGTGTTTCTAGGAGGGAATTAATCTCCCTTGAAAAAGCACATTTCGGTGCTCACGTGTTTCGACCCCGTTACAAGTATAGCGGAAGCAATAAAATAAATTA
>JAODPA010076133.1:0-28379 GCA_025585075.1 Nepenthes mirabilis
GGCTGTGTGGTGGTGGATCAGCGGTAGAGGAGAGGAGAGGAGAGGCGTGTGCAGCAGCGGCGGGAGAAATTGCGCGCGGAGAAGAACGGAGGAGAGAGGAGGCGTGCACGATGGCTGAGAGGGAGAGCTCGTCGGGGGGCTGCGGCGGCGACGAGGGTGGCCGGGAAGGCCGGCGACGGCCGTTCGAGACGACAGGCAGTGGCAGCGGCGCGGAGGCGTTGTGCACAGAGAGGAGAGAGGGCAGCGCGGGAGGCAGGAGAGAGAGAGGCTCGATTAGAGTGCTTTGGGGCATCCTTTCTTCAGATCTGCAGAATATAATGTTAAGGCAAATATCCTCTAGCCCTATTCTTAGTGTGATTTAATTTCTGATGCATTTTGACTACTGTGGGAGATTTTACTAACATGCATGTATTTTTATATACCTCCAATTTATCAATTGTGTACATGCATGTATATTTTATCGGTTGTATGGTGGTTTTGTACTGGTATTTATGATTTGGAGAGATTCTGGACACCCGGACGATCTATATGTATGTGTATCCGTATATTGTGGAACCATGAACCAGGCCTTGCACTAACCATGCATGCTGCCGGGGGCAGGATCACTACGGGACCATGGCGGTCCGAGACCCAAGGGGTCGTTTATGTGATCCGAGGCACGAGACATTTGGTACGGCTCCCGACGGGGAGGCTTAATCCCGACGGGGACGTATATGATAGGCTACTTCCACCGGAAGGAAGGTTGAGACATTTTGTAGCCGACCTGCTCCACTGTGTATTTCATTGAGAACCATCGTAAGGAATTGACGGAAAACTAATATATTCGGACGTCCTAATATATAACTAAAACTTGAGGTTGCACCCAAAGCCGCAGGTGGTAAAACATAGTGAGCAAGTTCCTAATCTATGGGAGACAAAGTACATAAATGGCCTTGAGCTACTGGCCTAATTCGTAGCCGATATAGCCGTGGTTACCGGACGAGGGTAACCCTTCCTCAAGTTGGTATCATTGATCTTTGGTTCTCCGATTTCGTGCATGCTTTGTATTTCTGCACGTATTTGGGTGTACTGTGATTTGAGATACGTGGTTTGGCCAACGGATGGGCGATAGGAATGTCTCGTACGTGCTGATGTGATAAACCCGGAACGTGTTTTGATTTATGTTTTAATTCCGGCGGTCTTCTCTTGATTTCTGCATTATGAGTTTTAGATCCGAGCGACGGTACGTGTCCCACTGGATGTGGTGATGGTCGCGATTATGTAATGTGACCTCGGATCATATGATATGATATCGTCTACGAGATTTTACCGGATCGTGATTTATATGATTTTGTCCCGGAGGGACGAGTTAATGCGGACGACGATTTAGTACGAGACATCTCTTCGATTTTTAGGGATTTCACGGACATGGTGTTTTGTTTTACGTGATTGCTATGCGATATCCCTGTTCCTGATTTATGAGTACTGTTTTTATACGATAATGCTTGCTGAGCTCTAGGCCCACGTTTTCATATTTTATCCCTTCAGACTAGTGGCATGTATACGCTTGCAGGAATTCGGACGTGATCGGGCTCGGATATTCCTTTTGGCGAGTGGAAATGTTATATTTGGTATATTTCTGATCTCGAAAATATGTTGTGGTTATTATTTATGACCGGATGATGGCCTTGATCATTGTATGTAAAATATTGAAGTTATAGTATTGTGTGGATGAGTTGTTGTAATGTTGAATCCCTCCCTTGCGATCATGGTTAGCAAGTCGTGTATTATGTTTGTCCGGATTCTTATCCGATGAGATCTTGTGCGGGGTTTATCATGTTAGATCCTGTATGTGTTCGGATTGTCACGCCCAGGTTGGGTTATTATGGTTAATAGAATATATATTATTGATTTTATTTTGACCTGCGAATATTGTGTTCCTGGGTCGTGACAATGATGACTATCGGATTCTAAGGAGTTGAAGATCAAAGATATTCCGACAATAAGAGATTTTCTTAATGTTTTTCTAAGGGACTTCTAGGGTTATCTCCTAATCCGGAGATTGAGTTTGCCATTGAATTGATGCTGGGAATAGCACCCATATCAAAGGCTCTTTTTCGAATAGCACTTGCAGAATTAAAGGAACTTAAGGGACAACTATAAGAATTACTAGATTGGGATTTTATCTGACCTAGCGTATCACCTCGGTGTGCTCTAATGTTATTTGTAAAAAAAAAGGATGGTACTATGTGACTCTGTATTGACTATCGGGAACTTAATAAAGTTACAATCAAGAATAAATACCCGTTATCGAGAATTGATGATTTATTTGACTAATTACAATGTACGACTGTCTTCTCAAAAATAGACTTACAATCTGGATAATACCAATTAAAGATTAGAGAGTGATATTTCAAAGGCTATATTCCAATCAAGGTATAGCCACTATAAATTTCTAGTGATGTTTTTTGGCCTAACAAACACTCCCACAGCCTTTGTGGATATAATGAATCAAATATTTAAGCCTTACTTAGATTGATTCGTGGCAGTATTTATAGATGATATATTAATCTGCTCTAAGAATCACTCGAAACACAAAGAACATCCCCGAATTGAATTACAAAAATTTTGAGAAAAGCAACTCCTTGCTAAATTGAAGAAATGTGAATTTTGAGTGGAGAAAGTAACTTTTTTAGGTCATATTATCTCTCGTGCGGGACTTGCCATAAATCCTCAAAAAGTGAAGGTAGTCTTGAATTGGCTCAAGCCCACCGGTCCCACTGAAGTAAGAAGTTTTCTAAAATTAGCCGAATACTATCGAAGATTTATAGAGAGAATTTTCAGCCCCACTGCTCCATTGACCAAACTTACACAAAATAATGCCATATTTGTATGGTCGGAGCAATATGAGTAGAGTTTTCGAGAATTAAAGGAAAGATTAATATATGCCCAGTGTTAGCCTTTCTAGATGGAAAATGGCAAAGGAGGTTTTACAATCTATTGCAGTGCTTCTTGTATTGGTCTTGGATGCGTGCTAATGCAGTGCAAAAACATAATTGCGTATGGATTGTGCCAATTAAAGACAAATGAACAAAAGTATCCAACACATGATTTGGAACTTGTAGCTATTATCTTTGCTTTGAAAATTTAAAGAATTATCTTTACGGAGAACAATTTATCATTTATTTTAATTATAATAGTCTGAAATATTTGTTTTTTCAGAAAGAGTAAAATATACGATAGCGGCGTTGGATGGATTCATTAAAAGATTAAGATGTCCTATATTAATCAGGCAAAGCCAATGTAGTACCTGACGCCCTAAGTCAAAAATATGTAAGATTAGTCGCACATTTACTTATGAAGGAATGGAGGAGTCTAGAAGAAGTAAAAGACTATCAAATAATATTACATATGAGATACTACCAAGTACTTATATTCTATTTTCATATCCAGCCAAACCATTTAGGTTAAACAAATGAAGCTCAAAAGAAGGATCAATGATTACTAAAGATTATGGAGAATTTATCAAATTAAAGTCCATCTAATTTTAACATTCAGGAGGATGGAATCCTTAAATTTCGCGATAGATTATAAATTCCTAAAGTTGATGATTTAAGAAAAAAATCCTGGAAGAGATGCATCGATCAAATTATACTATCCATCTAGGAGCCACCATGATGTATCACATCTTGAAGAAAAATATTTGAAGTGTACGAGGAGGGATATCACAAAATTCGTGGCAAGATATATAACCTACCAACAAGTACAGGTAGAGTACTAGAAGCCGGTTGGAAAGCTTGAATCATTGCCCACTCCAAATCGGAAATGGGAATACATTATTGTGAGGACAAATTTTCCTCTCAATAGGCTTGCCCAATTAGATGTTGATGAAATAATGAGATTACATGGCATACCTGTCTATATTGTTTCCAATTGAGATTTGAGATTTATAACATGATTTTAGGAAATCCTACATCAGGAGTTAGGGACGAATTAAAAGTTCAATACAACTTTTCATACTCAAACTAATGGACAAATAGAAAGGACAATTCAGATTTTAGATGATATGTTATGAATATCAGAGCGAACGAGTTACACAAACAAGAGACGAAGAGATTTGGATTTAAATATTGGTAATCTGGTGTTTCTAAAAGTGTCTCCATCAAAAAGAATTATGAGATTTGGGACTAAAGGTAAATTAAGCCTTAGATTTATAAGGCCATTTGAAGTGTTAGAGAAAATTGGCAAAATTGATTGTCAACTTGCATTACCACCAAAATTATTAGAAGCCCACGACATATTTCATGTATCTCTACTGAGAATGTTTGTGATCATTACCACATTATCAAGATGGAGCCATTACAAATAAGGAAAGATTTATCTAATGAAGAGGAGTCCTATTGTATTCATTATACAATAATGAAAAGTCAAAATTTTGGGACGAAAGACAGATTCACATAACAATTATATAATTTTACGGAAGGAGGCAGTAGTAGAGGAGGGGAGGCGAGTGGTAGAGGCCTGAGGAGGCCTTTCTTATTTGTAGTTCAAGAGATGGATGTATATGCAGTGGAGAGCAAAAGCCAATTTATTGATCCCGAAAGCACTCATGCTAGCTTGGTGGAAATTGACCTAACCTGGCACAGGAGTGAGAGCTTAAGACAACCAGAAATCAGGGAGTGCAAATCGATGTTTTGAGAAAGAAGCTAGGAAACACAGTTAGTCATTTTTGTGGAGCCCCACCAAATGTTACTCTTAGTGATCTGTTTTACCAGCCAATGTCAGAAACTACAATAGAATGCTGCCAAGGGGTTAGAGGTCCTACTCCTTACTGCCATGAACTAGAAGCCAAGTAATTGGCCAGGAGTCCAGTTGCATGAGCTTGTCACCAGCACATATCAAAGCAAGTTGGAGTCAAGACTGTTGTAACTAGATTCCAATTGTACATAGGTTGTTAGACATTAGTAACTACTTGTAAATCCTGCTAGATCTGTTACTAGGAAGATGTAAATCACTTCTGAAGCTGTTACACAGATGCAAGGCTAATGTAAGGCTATAAATAGCAGATGAACTATGCTAATCAGATCTGCTAGAAGAAAATCAAAGCTGCCATAGTTTCACCTTATTACCTCCTATTCTCTCTCTCATGTCCTCTTCCTTACAATTATATTCTCTTCTCACTTCTTCGTCTCTGTCTTTTCATTCCTTCACAAAATCATAATCCTTGTGATCGAGTTCCTAATAAGTCATCACAATTGGTATCAGGCCAACCTATTCCAGTCCTTCATCTGGCAAACAACACTTTTAGGAAAGAATAATAACTTGAAACAGTAGTTCAAGCAATGGAAACAAGCAGGAACTGATAATCTCCACCATCAACAAAGGGAAAGATTTACTAGGCTCAAAACACAGACTATGTTACAGGATTATGATGCCAGAATTGGTGCCAAATGGGAAGCTTCCTTCAAGAAGATGGAGTCTGCCTTTCCCAGCAAAGATCAGGAAGCACAAAGAATATGAAGGCTCATAATTCAGTACCTTCTCCAACAGAAACTAGGCCTTTGATGTTAACACCTTGAATCACATGCATCAGCATCCCAGTACATAAGCCAGCACCATCATCTTCCTAAATTGGACTTCCCACTTTTAAAGAGATAATCCCCGAGGATGTGTAAGGAAGTGCACTAGTTACTTTCTGTTTTATAATATTCCGGATCATGAAAAGATAGACATTGCTTCCACATTTTAGAAGGGAAGGCTGAAATTTGCCATTCTGGTTATGCTTTACAACAAGTTGTTGTATCTTTGGATGCCTTCAAAGGTGACGTATGTAAAACGTTCAGTAGCCAAGCCATTTCTGAAATTGTGGAGGATTTTAATAAACTCCAACAGAAAAACAAAGTTCTTAAATATCAAGAGTAGTTTGAGGACCATATTATGGGTCTCAATTCACCATTTTCTGAATATTATTTTATCCGTGTTCATAAGTGGTCATAACGAGGAACTTAGGCCAATGGCCAAGGTCCTACAATCATCAACTCTTGCGGAAGCATTGAAGTTGCTAAACTTCAGGAATAGTCACCTAAATGTTTAGCCAAGAACACCAGAACCCCTTACAACGGCCAGCCATATAACAGTTTCACATCCCACTGAAAACTCCTTTGAGAAATCCTTCCCCACTCCAACCAAAACATCTCAGATTACTCTCAACATCACACCAAACAACCCTGCCTTATCCTTACAACAGAAAAAGACAATGGGCCTATGCTTCAAATGCACTGAGAAATTTTATCCGGACCATAAATGCAAGGACAGGCATCTCAATCCTTCCTGATCACTACCAGGATACAAAAGATTACTCAGAAATAAAAGGGGAGCAACTGAATTATCTGTTCACACACTGACGTAGTTCACCCCCAAACGATAGTACCAATATTCAAGGAGAAACTCAACTCCAACCTATGTGCTGACAGATAGTGGAAGCACCCATAGCTTACTTGATAGGTAAGTGGCTGTCAACACCAACAATTATATCAAGGAAGCAACACCATTAGCAATCATAGCTGCCAATAGTGCCAAACTGATCTGCAAGAACAAATGTTATCACTTCTCATGGCAGATGCAAGGCAAAAACTTTACTGAAGATCTGAGAATTCCTTCCTTGGGCTGTTGTGATCTGATCCTAGGGCTTATTTGGCAAAGCAATACACCATGAGAGATCATTAAATATCCATCTTATCTTAATTATCATTACGATTGAATACTATGCCAGACAAAATTAAAATGTGGTACATAGGAATGTCTAGGTAAAATCAAAAAATACTCCAATGTCACTCATTTTAATGTAATTTTTATAATGATTAGTCATTCAGTTATTCCTACATTTAATTCGTTTGTTTAGATAATATTATGATAAGACTTATTTTGATACTAGACTACTTGATTTATCACTTTATTACTTGTTACGGTATCGTCAACTTAAGATTTAACATAACATAGAGTGCTAAAAGAAACAATATTGGTCGGTTTACAAATGTTACATCCATGCTAACAAGCTTTCCTCATCGAAGTATAATAGCACTTCAACCTAAAGACGGCAATGGATAAGGTTTGCATCACGATAGCCAAACCCAAACCCAACCTAATACTTTAAACTCATAACCCAACACACAATATCTCAAGTTAAATATAAACCAAAACCGAACCCAATACTATTTTTTTCTTTTAAATAAAAAAATAGGAGTCAATAATATTAGTATAGTTTAGCTAATTAACTCAAAAAATCAATTTACTAATAAATGTTCAACTTTATATACTGTGACACAAAATTTAGGTATTAGGCTTAGGATTTTCCATCATCCCAAACTGAACCCTACTTGAGTTAGTAAATTATCCAATGAATATGAACTTTAGTCCACACTGCTCAGGCATCTAACTTGTCTAAACTGTCATTCTAGTCATGCATATACCCAGACAATCTTTAGGAGGATCTATATAAGAGACTATACCAAGAGGTATCATGAGTGGGGCTAAGGGTAACCCACTCTATTGATATACAAAGAGGTATACCAAGTCGTATACCAAGTACCAAGTGATTGTAAAGGCATATATTGATTAGGTAGGCTGTAGTAAGGATAGCATCTCCTAGCAGACTTTTTGTACATTCAAGGCACTCATAGATGAGCTGGCCACTTCAAGCAAGTGGTGGTTCTTCCCTGCTGAAAGTCCATTCTAAGATGGATTGTCCACAAAACTTGTCAGATGATTAATGCCATGAACAACAAGATTACTCTTGATATGCACTTACGGTGTACTGTGTAATTACCACATCACATACACTTTCATTAGCAGCAAATTGATCATATACCAATACCTAATGGAACATCTTAAAGCAGGAGAATACTTGAACTTTAACTATGCATGAAATATACCGGAGTTGTTCGACCATAACAATCACTAAACATATAAACCACTTATAATAAAAAAAGGATACCATTCAACTAGAATCTAAATATCAAAATGACAACAGATTTACATTATTTTCATTTCTATTAAAGGCTTCTTCAAACTTTCTCAGTCAAGTAGCATGATTGGCAAAGTTTATTGACTCCTATGAATTACCAGCAAGGAGATAGAAGCCATCTTGTACCCTACCATTACCAAGCACCTTCCTTGTCAGTGTTACTAGTCTCTATAAACCACAACGATGAATGAAAAAATACCACTTTTTAAGCTTTAAAAGTTTAGTAATTGAACAACTAGAGAAAAGATTTTAGGCGAAACAAGGGATAATGCAGGACAAATGAAAAATGAAACATTGCTATCTGGGAAATTGAACCTCCCTATGACAGAGCAGATGGGACCATCAGCCAACTATCACGGATGGCTTAGAAGTATAGAGATTATGTGCCATGCACACGTGCTTGCAAATGGATGATGCTCGCCTGGACAGCTTAGTCATATATATATATATATATATATATATAGGTGATTTGACAGAGTTCTAGGATGTACTAGAAACTTATAAAAAAAAAGGCAAGAAATTATGCATTTCTAGAAAGTTCTTGAGTAGATAGGATGTGAAAAATTCTAGAATATTTTTGAGGGATATTTGTAGAGAATATTCACAAATCTTAGCCATGTATAGTGGAAGATGGAAGAAAAATCATATCCATTGGCTGACAAGGTGGCATTCCTATATAAAAGAGTAATATCTTCCCAATTAAAATAAGCAAGCCAAGATAAGCCAAGTGAAATAAAGCCAAATGAGAGGTGTAATAAAGAGAGTGACTAGTCTAGAGAGCAATAAGGGTGAGCATGTGGGCGTGAGTGTTGGAGATGTATTCCATAGTTTTGTATTCAAGACCTATAGCAAAAGGTGTTTCCACCAAAAAAGTCTTGTGTCTCTACATTTGGAGTAGGAAAATCGGAAAAATGCTAACTTGTCTACATCACATGAGGTGTACTAGGCAAGTGCCTCATGGGTGACATAGGGAAAGTGTTGTCCCATGGCTGTTGGTATCAGATACAAGTTTTGCAAGCAAAGCTAAATGAGGAAGATGCTCTGATGCCATACCAGACCAAGACTAGGGCTACAAGGGAGCCAGCCAACTTTGACGAGTGACAGCCACCATGTCAGAATACGACATTTTAAACACGGAAAACGGCAAACGCAATAGATGGTGAGGTGCTAGTTAAGAGGAAGTGCACATGAGATACATCCAACAACTCTTTCTCTCAATTTGAAGCTAGACTTTCTCATGTGGATGAGATCTTTGGAGGTGTCAAGGGCCTAGGAGAAGGCTTTAAAAACCTTAAGAGGGAGTTTGAAGACTTTAAGGATATGCTAGTGGATATGGTGAAATCAACTACAATGAAGCAACACATTGACGATGCATGACTTGGCAGTCGATGTTGCGACCATGGAAGAGGATTAGGTCATGCAAGAGGGCAGTGGTTGGAGGGGTAGTCACCAAAACAACCAAGGTAGAGGCACCCAAGTCCAAGAATTTCGTTAGTGTGGGACGCCAGGCAACTAAATAACTTCCTATGGCACATGGAGTAGTACTCCAATATCACCCGAGTGGTTGAGCATTGGGATAAGGTAAGGACTTCAACCCTTTACCTTAGACATAATGCCCTGCTATGCTAGTATAACAAATGCCACAAGGTAGAGAAGGGGTTATGGACTATAGTGACATGGGATGATTTCAAGGAGGGAATCAAAAGCAATTCTACCTAAATAATGCCAAATACCTTGCTTGTACAAACATGAGGAATATAAAGCACATGGGTAAGGATAACAATTGTCTAAAAGAGTTTGCCTCACTAATGCTAGAAATGCCAAGCATGATTGACGATGAAGTGTTCTTCAACTTGATGATTGGATTCCAACCTTAGCCAAGGACAAAGATCAAGAGGTCTGGAATCACAACTGTAAGTGATGTCATGGCCATCGTTGAGTCGTTGATGGATTTCTAGTTGGGCAACGATCACCTTGAGAGTGGTTAAGCCAAAGGCGAAGGAGAATCATCCAAGGAGCCCCACGACAAGTGCCTCCCAAGACTTCTATAAATCACCTCTACAAGCCAAGGTTGAGTGAGTTTGACACAAGGGCAAGTGTAAGGCTCAGAAGAAGGATGGCAAAGCCAAAGGAGGTGGTGAATGTTTCTTACATTAGGGAGCACACTTTGCAATGGACTGCCCTAAATGAGGGAAGTTAAAGGCCATCCAATAAAGTCAATGAAGGTCCCAAGGAACATAAGCCATGCCTCATGAGGGCAATGTCGTGTGTCTACATAGTCTGGGCAGGCCGGAGGAGCAGCAAGGTCATGGGCTATGATACATGGACATCGATGTCAAGGGGTAACCCATAATGTTGGATGTGGGAACCAAAAATCTTCATGACCATGGAGGTTGTGAATAAGTTGAAGGTTGACTTGGCTACGGAGATGGTCTAGACAAAGATGATGAGATCTAGTCCAATTCCTATTTGAGTTCTACGTAACGTACTTGGATGGTTGGAGGCATGTGGAAGAAGTTGGATTTCAAAGTAGCAGACCTGGATGATTACCCACTCAACCAAAGTGTGGAGTTTGTGGACAAGTGCCTAAGCAACATTGAAGGCAAAGAGTTGTCGTATATGATAGAGCTTCTTTGAGATGGAAACTTGAAGAAAGAGGGTGCCAATGCTTTTGCAAAAGGTTGGTGCAATTCAGCTACTTCGACAAAAGTCTATATTGGGCGAGGCTTGCTTGAGGGAAGAAGATAGAGTAGGACTGGGTCTAGGGTTGAGAATAGTCATCCATAGTTAAGCTGAGGGGTGAGGCACAAGAGGCAAAGGATAAGAAGGCCAAAGTCGTAAGATTGTGATACTCCTTCTCAATGAGGACGTTGTGAAGGCAAGTGGGGGCAGTGTCTCCAATGCTAGAGGAGCATCGAGTGTATGCATCATGGCGACATGCCACGCAAATGAATGCCGCCCACATGTATAGTTTAGTTGTGCAAAGATTTATATATAGCATAAAAAATTCTCCCGGTTATTTTAAGAGTTGTAGGATATATTAGACAATTATAAAAAATGGAGAAAATATATAAATTCCTCTAAAATGTTCTTGATTGGATAGGATTAGGAGGTTTTAGAGAATTTTTGAAGAAAATATTCGTGAAAAATATTCTAGAAAAATTCAAGTTTTCTAGTATTTTTAGGGGGATATTTCTAGAGAATCTTTAAAATAACGAATTATAGCCATCCAAAATGGAGGATGAGGGAAAATCTTAGCCATTAATTGAGTAGGTGTCATTTCTATATAAAGGGATAATCTCCTCTCATTTGGAATAAGCAAGCTAAGCTAAGCCAACTGAAGTAAAGCCAAATGAGTGATGTAACTATAAGAGTGGTGTAAGTAAATTGCAAGGATGGGTATTTGAGAGATGCTCCATACTATTGCGCACAATTTCTATAGTAAAGAGTTTTCCACCAAAAAAGCCTTGTGTTTGCTTACTTAGGGGTGGTAAAAGCGGGGAATGGTTGACTTGTCAACATTATATGGGGTGAACATAAAGAGTTGTCCGGTGACACAACAGAGTTTTATCTCTACTAGACTTGGGACATCATGAGAATTGATTTCTATTTCCATATATAACCCTAAGCACCAATTTAAAGAATCCAACAGTAATTCTATTTCTAGTAGAGATTGTAAGCGAATCTGTAGATATAAATGAGTAAATGTGAGACTGAAGATATGAAACAAGCCATGGAGGAAGAAAAAAGAGGTCTTAGCATCTCCCACTTGACCGCCTCAATTGGAATCTCCCATGTGAGAAGAAAATTAACTACAAGATGTAATTTATCATCATTAGAGTAGAGTGAAGCAACAAATTGTTCATTCTTGTTGATGAGGGATGAGAAGAATAAAGAGGACAATTTTAGGAAGAGGATGAGAAGGAATGGGAAGAATTGAGAATAAAAAGGGGGTATATAGGAAAAAGAGAGGTATTAAGAGGAACCAGAGAAAACTCATATTAAGGGAGAGAAATCACCAACAATTATAAAATTTTCAATTATCCTAATAGCCTTCTATTACAAGGATATTAGGTACTGAATCATATCAGGGGGACCAGAGAATAAAAAGGAGGAATATAGGAAAAAGAGAAGTTTTAAGAGGAATCAAAGAAAACTCAGATTAAGGGAGAGAAATCACCAATAATTATAAAATTTTCAATTACCCTAATAGGCTTCTATTACAAGGATATTAGGTACTGAATCATACTAGAGGGACACTATTTGGACACACTTGACATACCTTTGGATGGCATAGTGTCCAATTTATGCATACACACTAATAGGCCTACACAAACTTTTCTCTTAGGTACCAATTTTATAGGGTTTAAAGTGCCCCCACCCCCCCCACCCCCCACCAAAAAAAAAAAGGCTTTTCTATTAGGTACCAAATTTATAGTGCCAAACTAGATGCCTTCTAGGAAATTGAATGTAAATATAAACCTAATCCAATAAGGAAACATACACCCAATTAAAACAAACCCAAACTTTCTTATATAATAATTTCGGTCCCATACAAAAATAAACTACAAAAAATCTATGAAATACAATGCTGTAAAAATATTCTGAAGTACCAAATATTGAAAATTGGGAAGTATTCCTAACTTCGGACTTTTGACTTGCATGAGCGATCCCCATCACCAGTCTCCAGTTTTTATGTATCCAACCTTGAGCTTGTATAGAGAGCAGCATTTGCTAAATATAAGTTTGTGCCAAGAACAGGTTTAGGATCATCCATTTCTAATTGAAATAAGTGGGTTTAACACAGATTGAACGTATTCAATTGGGTGGGGCACTTCTTCATGGGATTAGATGAATTTCTTGCACTTTGTTTTCTTAAAATCCAGAATACAGTAAGTTAAAGCTTATAAAGGCATCCTTATGCAACAACAGCCATACAACCTATAACCTGTAACAACCATCAAGTAATACAACTTAGAAGAGTATACAAACCCGATCCAAGCATAACAACCCCGAGCTATACTGCAATTACAGCAATAACATTGGCTTTAGCTCCATTTACTGTTTTGTTGAATCCCGTTTAGATCAGTTCCACCACACCTTCAATCTTCCATCTTCTCTTCATATTTCAGTAATAGCATCCTCAATATTATGGTGTAGCCATATCATGAGTACTGGGCTTGAATCATAAAATAAGTATCACACTTCCTCACGTTCCCCTCTCCTTCAAACCATCCTTTCCCTGAAGGACGAACTCTGGATATTGATTAGCCAACACCTCCACATCTTCCCAGGTAGCATCCTCTTCTGCCAAGTTTGCCAATTTTAATAGAACCTGAGAGATTGACGTGCCTTTTCTTTATAAATACATGAGCTTGGAGCACCTTTTCTGGACCAACCAATGTCTCTTCATAAGAATCTAGAACAGGGAAAGTGGTTTGTACTGACACAGTCTCACCAATTTTCCTTTTCAGTAGGGATACATGGAACACTGGATGGACCTTGGCATCTTCAGGCAGCTGCAATTCCTAGGCCACTCTCCTATCTTCTGTAGCTTGGAAGGGCCCATAATACTTAGATGAAAGCTTCAGATTCTTCCATAGAGTTATAGTAGACTGCCTGTAGGGTAGTAATTTGAGGAAGACTTCATCTCTAACTTCAACAATTCTGTCCACTCTCTTTTGATTTGCATAAATCTTCATCCTGTTTTGTACCATGGCCAAGTTCTCCTAGAGAAACTTGCTCATCTCAAGTCTCCTTTGGATTAATTAATCAACAAGGCAGCTTCAGTAGGATTAAAGAAATTCATTTTAATTCTGAGGGTACATAACTATATAAAGCCTGAAAGGGAGTCGTATGCATAGTTCCATGATATGTGATGTTGTACCTCCATTCTGCTAAAGACAACCAGTGACTCCACTTAGAAAGCGTTCGAGAAGCCATGCACCTCAAATAATTTTCCAGGCATGGTTTATACACACTGTTTGCTCATCACTCTCCAGGTGATAAGTTGTGCTTATATGCAATTGAGTGCCGAAGCATTTCAACAAATTTTTCCCTGTAAACACCTTGTCCCTATCTGTCACAATGCAACAGGGAAGGCCATGCAACTTTACTATGTTATCCACAAAAAATGGAAGCTACTTTGGAAGCTGAGAATGGTTTGACAGAGCTAAGAAATGGGAACACTTGATCATTTGATCCACCACCACTAGTATGGTGTCCTTTCCACTGGATTTAGGAAGCCCTTCAATAAAATCCATAATAATGACTCTAAGAATGGAAAGGTAGAGGTGATGGTTGAAATAGCCCGAGACAGCTATTCCTCATGGCTTTATTCCTCCAGAATACATCACAAGCTACTACATAGGCCTCTATTTGTTTGAACATGCATGGCCAATAAAAGAACTGATGTAGCTTCTGTAGGTTCCTCAAATTCCCGAATGACCATCTAAGGCCAAGGCATGTAATGCTAGGATCACCTTCTCCCACAGATTAGTACTTGTATCTGCGTTTAAGTTGTTCTTACACTTCCAACAGACCTTTATTGCAGGAGAAAGGGGGGTTTGGCCTGTGAATTCACCAGCAGAGCCACTATTAGTTTGGTGATTGTGGCATCATCTTCATAGCTTCTTTTTAACACCTAAATCCAAGTGAGAATCACCAAAGTGAGGGCATTGCACTGAATCAAATCCTCCTGTCTGGATAAAGCATCAACAATCACATTTTTTCTTTTTCTTTGTATTGGATTGTATGCTGCACAACCAGTAACTCTGACAAGCTTTTCTACACATGGTGGAAACTTTCTGCTCTAACAGGAACTTCAAACTCTCATGATCAGTCAACATGATGAAGATGAACTGATTTCCAATCAGGTGATGTCTCCACTTGGTGATTGCCATTAGGATTGCAAGTAACTCCTCATACAGACCCCTGTTTTTGACACCAAAGGCCTTGGGTAGGAAAGCCAAAGGTTTGCCTCTCTGCATCAGTACAGCTCCCATTCCAACATCAGAAGCATTTGTTTCTACAACAAACGGTAAAGAGAAATCCAGAAGGGCTTGCACAAGGGCCAATGTCATTCTCTTTTTGAGCTATTTAAAAGGCTTCTGAAGCCTTGTCACTACACTGGAACCCACTCTTCTTCAACAATTCTGTCAATGGTTCGCAAATAGTCCTATAATTGATAATGATTTTCTTCTTTTTTTTTTTTGTAGTAGCCAGTCAGGCCTGGAATCCCCTCAAAGCTTTGATGCCGGTCAGTTAAGACCATTTCTCCATGGTTTCAATCTTGGCTGGACCTGTAGCTACAACCTCTCCTGAAATCAAAGTACCAAATATTATATTTGGAGTTTACCAAGAGAACACATGGATTTCTTTACAAACAATCCGTGTTTTATCAATAAGAGGAACCCTGATTTTCGGTGATTTAGGTGGAAATTCCAGTCCGGGCTACAAACTAGTGTATCATCAAAAAACACCAACATAAACCTTCCAAGGTAACGTTGAAAATTTCAGTTAATCAAATACTGCAGGATTGCTGAGGCATTAGTTAATCCCAAAGGCATTACCATAAATTTGTAATGTTGTTGGTAGGTTCTAAAAGTTTCCTTATGAATATCAGGGATGTACATTCAGATTTGGAGATACCCTGACCTTAGATCTGGTTTTGAAATGTATTTGGATCCATGTAACTCATCTATAAGATCAGCAATGGTGGGAATTGAGAATTTATCCTTAATGGCCATTGCGATGAGTTGTCTATAACCAACACAAAACCTCGAGGTTCCATTGTTCTTGTTGACAAGTAAGGCTGGAGAAGAGAAAAGGGTATGGCTAAGCCAAATTATAGAGGATTTGAGAATTTCAAATACAAGTTTTCTACTTCATCTTTCCGAGAATCACCATATCTGTAAGGTCTAAGGCTAATGTACTTTGAGTTTGGCTTAAGGGTCTGTGGTCATGGCTTCTTTGTAGACGGCCCTTACTTCAAGTAGTTTTGTTTTTTTCAAAATTGCCCAAAGCCTACACTTTTTTGAATAGAAGCAGGTATTAAGGCTCCTTAAATATATCCTTGAATTCACACAATAATGTTTGCAACAAACGAGGAAGATCTACAAGATTTTCAGAAGTATTTATAGAATAGAGATGTCCAACAAATTCCACCTCTCCTCTGCAGAGCATCTGCAATTGTTTGCCTTGGATTTAGCATAATTTAGCTTCATGCTGAGGGCCTAGTGATTCGATCTGCTCTTCATCTTCTATTAAACTCAGTTTGAAACCATTGAAGTCAAATATAATTGGACTGAAATTCTTCATCCAACTGACTCCAAATATCATTTCACAGCTCCCCAAATAGAGGATTCTCAAATCTGGTAATAAAGAATTGTCTTGCATCTTTCAGCAGAAATTACTGCACTTGCTCTACTCATGATCTTGTTACCATTTGTTACTGTAATAGATAAGGAAGTGGTTTCTTCTGTCTCACATTTCAGCCCTTTGAGCACTTTTAGATCAAAGAAACTACGAGTGCTCTGACTGTCAATTAGAATCATGGTGGCCCTCTTTTTCATGATCCCTTTAATCCACTCCGTAAGTTCTCCTTTAATCCATATAGTATTATTAGAGGAAGATCTAGAAAAGGATTGAATGCACACCTCAGTAGCTTCCACTTCATCATCATCATCTTTCTCATTCAAGACAAATTCTACCTCTTCCTCTTGATCTCCAGCCATGAGAGCATTAAGGGTTCTCTCCTTACACCAGTGTCTAGGTGTGCACTTCTCATTACATCTTTAACATAAACCATTGCTTTATTTGCTAAAGGGACTTGGTGGTGCTTGGTTTAGGGTTCTGAATCTGACTCTGTTTTGAAAAGGAAACAGCAGGAGGATTCCTGGTAGCGCCATATGTGTTTCAGGTGATGAACTTCTTGGATCTTCTGGACATGGCTTCTAGTGATAGTTCTTTAAGTGTAGCCAATTCATAACATTGATACAAATCAGTGGGTTTGTGTATCTTCACCATAAGTCTGACCTCTTCCTTGAGGCCACTAAGAAATCTGGATATAAAATATTCCTTGAACAAGAAAGAATTTTGATTTACCATTAGTGCCTTGAAGTCTTTAAAACTTTTTTGATAATCTTCCAAAGTTGATCTCTGCTGTAATTTATTGAACTCTTCAACTATATCAGACACAGTTCAATCTCCTAATCTCCTGCACAGATCTCCTTCGAACACTACCTAATTAGGAGGAAATGTTTGGTAGCAGTAGCTTTGTAACCATATATCATCCTTCTCTTCCAAATAAATTGCAGCGATCTCCATCTTCTTTTCATCAGGGATCATGAAGATCTGGAAATACTTGGTACATCGCTCGATCTATCTTCTTGGATATTACCATTGAAGACAGGAAAATTATTCTTTGAGTAAGGCCATCTATGTATGCTGCTGTCTGTGTTCCTAATGCTTCTTGATAAATTTCCTTTGATCAGCTGTGCTGATGAGGGTAACAATTTGAAGGTTTCTGATTTCTCCAACCAGAAGATGATTTTCATATTGAGCATTGACAGAATTAGTCTGAGTTGCAGGAGCATGTTGTCCCAGACTACTACTCCCCTCGTTTCTTTATTTATTGAGAGAATAATTGCATCAATACCTGATATAGCTCAGCTCTTTCTTGAATGGTCAACTCTTGAATGTCTTGTCTCATAAGGATTCTGACATTGGTATGTCATCCTGTAAATTGCTGCTTCATTTCTCTGAGGCATCTTGTTCTTCAGAGTATTGGTACAAGATTGGGAAGTGTAAAAAAGCCCAAAGATTCAATCATAAATTTTACAAGAACAAATGATGGAGGGAAAATTTTGGCAAATTTGGTTCCCTGATACTAATTGTCAAGAAACAGGATTAGGGTCATCTGTTCCTTGATTGAAATGAGTGGATTTAACACAGATTGAAAGTGTCCAGTTGGGTAGGAGTATTCTTTGAGGGAATAAACAACTAAAAACATTCTTGCGTTTCATTTGCATAAAATTCAGAAAACAGTAAGGTAAGACTTATAAAGGGCATGCTTATGCAATAACAAACATAAAGCTTGTAACAACAATCAGCTAACTAATACACCTAGGAGTACCCGCAACAGTCCTAGCACAACAACCTGAGCTATACTGCAATTACAGCAATAACACTGGCTTTAGCTCCATTTACTGTTCCATTGAATCCCAGTTACTGTTTCATTGCATTAGGACCGGTTCCATCTTCTTTTCACGTCTCAGCAATAGCATCCTCGATATTATAGTGTAGCCATATCATGAGTACTTACTAGGCTGGAATTATAAAATGAGTATCTCGCTTCTCACAGTTTGAATGTGTGTTCCAGAGTTATTGAGCATTATCAACAAGAAATTTACAGAAAATAGTTGGCTCCATGAAATTTAGAAGCGAAAACTTCAATAACCAATTTTCTAAGTCCAACAGGTTCCTTGGAAGAGAATTTAGAAGCAAAAATGTCAGCAAAGAATTTTCTAAGTCTAACTGGTTCCTTGAAAGGTCACCTCCCACTGGCCTTTTTTCTCTTCGATCATGTTTTCAACTAGTCCATGGGCTTCAATAAATCTAGACAGGACTTGAACCAAGAAAGAAACTTACTCTTATCAGAATCTAGTAAAATAATATGGAAGCATATAATTATTGCTATGTTCTCCAGTTCTATGTCCACATACCTCGTCCACAGAGTTAGTTTAAGATGGACAATTTGATTCACGTGCTTTACTAGAATAATTAGCTACAAACATAGCATATATATATAGAGAGAGAGAGAGAGACAGGATAAATACTCCAACAGAGAATCAGAACCTAAGCAGCATGGTGAAGCGAACAGATCACAATAATTCACAGAAAGCACCAGCCATTTAACAAGATACAACAGAAATAGAAAATATGAGCTTTATACTGCTACATTGTTGCCTGTTTGACATCCTTCGTAGCTGTCTTAAAGGCTCCATACAGTATAGGAGTGATGAGATTGAGTTAGTTATTCCCCCTCATGGAGCAAACATAGCTTAGTTCCATTGAACTTTTAAAGTGAACCTAGAAAGCAAAGGAATTTCTATGGACAAATATCATCACTTCTGCCTTTATGCAAACTCAACCCCAAAGGAAAAGGAAAAAGATTCCAGTTTCAACCATAGGATAAAAGAAAAAAGGTGAAGGTAGCTAGGTGTCATGGATGGCCAAGGAGTATAGAGGTTATGCGCCATGGATAAAGAATACCTGCATGTACAACTTAGTTAACAAAAGATATACATAAAGGATAGGAATTTGTTCAGGTAATTTTAGAGAGTCATATGATGACCTAGAAAATCAAGAAAAAGGGAGGAGGGATGTATTTTACTTTAGAATATTCTTGCATGGAAAAAACGTGCATGATTTTAGAGTATTATTGAGAATGATTTTTTGTAGAAAATATACTAGATTAAGTCTTAGCCATCCATAATGGAGAATGGACGTAAAATTCTAGCCATTAATTAAGGACGTGCCATTTATAAAGGGATAACCTTCTCTCCTTTGAAACAAGCTAAGTCAGGATAACCCAAATGAGGTGAAGACAAAGAGGTGGTGAACCAAAGAGAGTGGCCAACCATGAGAGCCCTAAGGTTAAGGGGTGAGAACTAGCAAGGTGCTTCATACTCTTTGTACTAAAAATTTTATGGTGAAGAGTATATTGTATATTGTCCAAAAGTCTTTTATCTCTACACTTTGAGGTAAAAATATAGGGAAAGGCTAACTTGTCTATATCGCAGCTAATAGGCTAGGCAATGTCAGACCAAGTGACATAGGGAAAGTGTCATCTAGTGACATAGGGCTTCATTCAATATCCATCAGATTCTCTAACCTTCCTAGAAGTGGCAATATTTTACCTCTAATACGATGGAATTTAATATTCAATATTTGAGCTAAGGGTACCAAGCATGAATGAAAATATTAATATTGGCATAAATATCAATCGGGCCCGTATTAGCATTAGTCATATTGAGTGATACTTATAGGTATCAAAGGTAACGGATGCAAAAATATTTTGCGAATTAGAACCTAAGAGGCAAGTACCTGTCGAAATCAGCTGATATATCTCAAATACAATAATATATCGTGATTATCCTAGTATCGCGAGGACTTGATACTGACATTTCATCAAATGGTACCTGCTCTTGAGCTATCATTTAATTGACCACTTTTTTTTTATCCAAATTAACAAATTAGTACAGGCTTATTGTTCACTGAAGATTGGTTTTAGATTATGAGAATGGACCAAAAAATTGCTCTGATTCCTAGTCAAAATCAGTTGATTGAAATATTACAAATGAAACAGGATACCCGTGGAAAGAAATGTAATGTGAGAGACAGACAAACAGGAAGAAGCTGAGTAATCATTTTCATATTTTTCCTTTCTCTAACATGTGCAAACAATAGGAAACCAGAAATATCATCAGTAATGCTCTATTAAAACTTTTAACTTTCAAGTACAAGCATACTGTTCTTATTCAGCAGCCCTCAAGAGTCAAGATATTTGCCTGGGCCAGATTATGGCTCTTCTGGACCAAGTGCAACCCTCCCCTTATGCCTGGGAGGGATAGTAGTAGTAAATTAATAAGAACCGGAAGTTTTGAAATAAGAGTAAAAATGAGGATCTATAAAAGGGACTTCAATTCAGCTCCTTGTACAAAGCCTATCAAACCTAAATTAGGGAAACCAAATGCATAAGGGCCCACATATGGGAATCAGGATAAGTCAAATGTATGCAGCCTTAACCTCAGCACTGCAGAGAGAGCATTCCCATATTTTCACCCCATGAACTCCACGGCTGACAAAGCAACCACACCGTAAGGCCAGGGCTCAACAGGCAGCCTCACTGTTGGGACCAGTAGCAACATTAGCATTATGCCAAAGCTCAAACTCATGAAACAACTAAGTAATGGACCAATATCAAAATAAGTTAAAATGTTTTCTAAGACACTTGGAAGGACACAGGCTTTGCTTCAACTTTAAAAGCAACATCCATTTCTAATGACTCAACAATTGTCCCCAAGCTCTAAAGGTCTTGGTCACACAATAATTCACTTGTAACTTTGGAAGGTTGATATTAAGGAACTTTTAGCATTACATCCCCCAAATAAGCAAGCAAGCAACAATCTCTCTGATCTTCCTCTTCCCAAACACAAGAAACTAGCTAACATTACTGACCATCAATCTAATCCACTTGCCCATTTGTGTATGCAATCTACAAGAAATCGTACCCAACATATTTATTCCATTCAGTAAAAATATGTCATCAAAGAATCGAACACACAACAAAATATCATTCAACAAGCATTCAACCCAAAGGAAATTGGAAAAAATGCAACTGAGGATTAATTAACTTTAACCCCATTCAAAGATGACTTCTCTATCCATTCCCTCTTAAAAAATAGTTAGGTCAATTTCTGGATCGCATCATTGCAAACATTCCAGTAGAGGAATAATAAAGAACAGTGCAAAAATAAAATTTTCAAACAAAACTAGCAGTTATAAAGTTCACATACCAAGTTTCCCAATTGCAAAATCAACTTCATTCACAGAAAAGTTCATCCTCAATAAAGATGATCTTTTGTCATAGTCATTTTGATTAAATACATCAGCCTCCTGTTGATGGTTACCAACAATCCAAGCTTCAGATAATAAAAAGGTCACATATGCTTTTGCATATATGTGTAAATGAGCATAATGTCAATGCAAAAACTTCTGTTTTGATAGGTGGGATGGGGAGGGGATTTACTGCATTAAAGAGAATGGGTAACCAACCACCACACTGCCCTTGATTTTCATGGAGTGAATGGAGAAGTTCAAATTTGGCTCGCTTTAAACTGCCATGATTGGGATGTTGTAGCAAGTTTTCTTTGGCATAACCTTAATACTATTGCGAATATACTGAGATACAAAACTTCCTAATTACCCCTAAAATGAGACGTGTAATGATGTTTTTAGTTCTATGTTGATGATTTCAAGAGTTGTTTTTGGCATCCAAAACACTTCACTCTTTTGTCTTGAAAATACACACAGCAAACTAGTAAATTAAAACTGACAACAATAATAGAAATGCCCCCAAATATTTTTAGATAAGAAATACCTTTTGCAATCTTAAGAACCTTAGGTATGTGATACAAAGATATATAAATGTAAAGTAATAAAACAGCACAAAAAAAATCTAGTGGAAGAAAGAATACAAGAACAGTATTTAGACAAGAGTTCAAATTAGTGTTAACTGCTGGTGAATCTCACAGTTCACCAGGATGCCTGCTTTGTCCAAGAGAAGTTGTAAGATATATTAAACATAACACTGAAAAGAACTGGGTGGGACAAAATTTAAGGAAGTGTCAAGGAAAAGAAAGAAAACATACATTTTAAAGAACAATCATAACAACCCACAAAGCTAATATGCACAGTATTGCACAAGTAAAACCCTTTATGTGAATATTTTAATACATTACACAATAACAAACACCAATAAGATTGCCCAGCTGATGTTTAGCCCCAAACATTTCTCAGGATTGTATTTATTCATCCATAGTTTCTTCAGAAAATTTAGGGCCTGCCTGTTTATGTTATTGACACTGGTTTTAAAAAATTACACAAATTGGATCTTTCCCAATCAAGTTTCTCACAAAAGATTTTTCAAAAACACCCCAGAAGTGATTTTGGGAGAAGCAAATAATTACAATTATAGTTTGTCCCAAAAGGGCTTTTCAAATCTGTAACAAAGACCCCCATACTGATACCTGACAACGGATATTGGTTGGGGGAAAAAAAAGTCGTTTGGTATTGAAGACCATTTCAAAAAATTTGAAAATCATAAATGTTCATTGCACTTGATATGTGCAGATGACACCAGTGGAAGAAACACTCAATGTGATTGAAAGTCTTTCTTTCCCCTCCATGTGCCTGTGCAAGTGTGTTATAGGTTATTTTTACCATTTCATATTAAGGATGAAAGTTTTTGTTTGCTGTAACAGCGAATTACTAAGCATCCTTCCCTCCTTCCAGTGGGTATGAAAATGGGTCTCCACTCCACGTCATTTGACTGCATGGTGGATTTTGTGTGTCTACCATGGAATGCAATATCGGTAAATTGTAAAATATTGACCATTACATATTAGTATCAAACAATTGATGCCGTGACAAAAACGCAATATATCGGTAAATACTCCACCCATTTCATTTTGTTCTGCTTTGCAAAAACTTCATTCTAATACCAATACATATCGCACAATAGGGTTGCAATCAACAGGCTTGATATCGATACTAATATTTCAATCCATGGTGTCTGTATGTCATTTTACAAATTTCATGGATGAGGCTTGAAAATGTACAAGGGAAAAGGATATTGCTTGGTTTATTAAATTGTTTAAATAAAATCTTAAGCAGCAAAAAGATGCTGAGATGGAGGAGAAAGCGTATATTAAAGCCCATTTACAAAGACAAAAGGGATAGTGAAAGAACCAAAATTGTGCCAATGTCAAAGGTATTATGTTAATGAGTGACACTATATGTCATGGAAAGTATGCGATGTAAAAGTTTATCATGAAACCAATTTGGATTCACGCCAAGCAAGTTTGCAATGTATGAAACTATTGATTAAGGAGTTTAATGGAGTTATTTAAGAGAAGATGGAATTACCTACATATTATGCTTATTGATTTGGAGAAGGTACATCATACAATCCATAGAGAAGTCCTCCGAAGAATTACGGAGGAAAAAGGAATTTACATTTCCTACATTCAAGCTATAAAAGACATATGATTGGGCAGTTTATATCGGGGGAAGAGTGAAACGTTTTTACACGATTAGATTACTCCCACTGGCAGCTTTCAATATGCATCTATTTCCTTTGCCTAAGGATGGAATAAAAACTGTGCCAGGTGCATTCTTTTAGCAGATGATATAGTATTAGTGGATGACATAAGGAAAGGCATTATTGCTAAGTTGGAACTTCAAAAGGAGAATGTCGAGGTCAAAAGTAGAAATATTTGATAAGGATCGATCTGTGAAACACAAGTTTACGTCAAGTAGGTTGGTCAATGATGGCAAGGTGAGACTCGATATGGAAAACCTACCAAGGTGCAAGAATTTCAAACATCTTAGATCAATGTTCACAAGGACAGAATGTGATAAAGAACTTACTGAAAGTAAGTGCGTGGATCAACATAAAAAAAAAAAAAAAAAAAGTGGGTGGATGAAATGGAGAAGTGCCTCAACAATTCTTTGTGCCAGAACTTAGAATATGTTAGAATTTACTATTAGAAAATTCTTTAGGATATGCGATAATATTTTTTTTTAATGTTTTCTAAATAATCCTATATATACATGCAGACAGGCCTAACCCGAGTGTGGAACTTTCTCTGCCTTTCATTTCTTACACTATAACATGATATCATAGAATGTTACTTCCTAACCCTTGGCTGCAGCTGCTGCTGCAGGTAATTTTTTCTTCTAGTTGAAGATGTGCCACCCATCTGTGGATAAAGTCCCCAATTTTTTCTCAATCTCTTCATATTAATATCACCAAAATCCACAATATGAGCCCCTTCAGGAAATCCCAATTTTGTGTGTTAAGTCTTGCAATTTTCACTTGGTTATCTCTTCATCTCAATGATCAGCTCATGCTTCTGTATATGATGAGTTTTCATCATCTTCGTAATTGTGTGATTTTTCCTGTGCAGCCCAACTGTGCGCTAGCTCCCTTTGTATAAAGGTTCTACATACGTGCTTGTTCTATTCTACTGTGCCGCATTCTTCTTTTCATTGATTTCATAGTTGTTCCTGTTCTGTACTAGTTCTGTTCTACTGCCCACTGGTTCTGTGCAGAAAACTCATGCATTTCTTCTATTGTGCTGTGTAGAGGTTATTCCATTGTTGTTCATGAGTTTCCCGTGATGTGCTGTGTTCTTCATTGTTCCGGTGATAACTTCTTGTGTTCCTCTATTCCATGTGTCTTGTGCTTTGGTGCACTAGCAATTATATATTTATTCATGGCTTTTAAATCCATATTAGGTAATCATGGTGGTAGTGATAAAGAGGGAAGATTAATTTAAGTATTAGCAGTTACATGGGAAGCTTGTTGTAACACATATTCAAAAGGTTACAACTTTTGTTCAATCCGGTAACTACAGTGCCTTTCTCTTAGGGTACTGTCAAGCTTGGATTTATTAACTTTGGTGCCTCTGACTACAAAACCGGGTTTATAGGTATTCTGTCAAATTATTAACTAGGTTCTATTGTTCCAGACATTATTTTGTCCAATGGCTCATCTGCAAAGGCTAATGGTGTTGGTTCTACCTTTCTAACATAGACTTTATATCTCTCATCGATTCCTAATGTGCCAAATTTTTTATTTAATCTACTATTAGTTAAGAAGTTCACACAACAGTATAATTGTTACGAATTATTTTTCTCTACACATTGTGAGTTGCAAGACCTTATTACAAGTGTGGCTATTGGCAAAGGTAGTCGTAACTTAAGAGACCTCTACTTAGTTCGATATAAAACTCAATCCTATTGACCATTCCAGAGTCACTTCTACATCGCTTGATCTTCCTTATCGGTTGGGGCATCCATCTCCTTCTAATATGAAAGGCAATGTCCGACTCTAACATTTGCTACCGACGTGTTTTGTGGGTCATGTCAATTTGTCAAACACAACAATAAATCATATTCCCTTCACAAAAACCCACATGCCTCTGTCCCTTTTGTGCTTGTATACTCGGATGTCAAGTATCCATGTGCAGTTTTGTCTAAGATGTAGTTTGTTATTTTGCTACTTTTAATGATGATTATTCAAAAGTTACATAGTTATATTTGATAAGAGTCACCTTAAGTTATACACTATTTTCTATCCATTCTAAGCTAAAATTAAAACCAAATTCTCTACTTCTATATGTACTTTATGGAGTGACAATGATCATGAATATTTTTCTACTTCTTCATCACTCATATCCCAACATGGGCTTCTTCATGAATCAACTTGTTCCAATATACTATAATAGAACAAAGTGGTTGAGATGAAGAATAGGCATTTCATAGAGATCACTCGAGCTCTATTATTCCAAATGGGCATTAAAAGACCATTGGGACTTAGGAGTGATGCAGTATCGACATCTTATTATTTTTAATATCATATGCAATCAACTATTTATTAGGGAGGATTCCTTATCATGTGTTATTTCCTAATAAGTCATTAAATTTTCTTCCAACGAAGATCTTTGGATGTGTATGTCATGTCCGCAATATTTGACCTTAGGTGGCAAAAGTTCAACATAAATCTTTGTGGTATATTTTTCCTTAGATATCCTTATACTTACAAAAGGTATGAATATTTCTCTCCAGAATCGGGATGCTTGCTCGTATTCTTTGATCTCAAATCTCATGAGTATACACATTTTTATCTCAACATATCTTCAGCGAATCCATCGTCAAATATCCCTCCCAAGGATGATATTCTTATATATGAGGCTGCTCATAATGTTATATCTCTTGCAACTTTATCACATGCCTCCTTGTTCACCCTCAATCAAACATACATTTATGACCCTCATCAAGTGTTTGGATATACTTCGGGAGTAGATATGGGGTTGAACACTATTATGCAAGTTATTCCAACTATAGATACTATTATTCCTAATCAAATAACTGATTCATACCTTTCGAATGCTTTAGCAAAGGTTCATTACAACTATGCATAGTATCCATTATCTACCACATTATCTTATACCGGTGTTTCATCTTCACATCGGGCTTTATATAAATGCCTTCGACTCGATTAGTTTGCCTCAATCGGTATCCAAAGCTATTTCTCACCCATAGCTGCACACGAACATAATCAGACATTAATCTCTTTACCTCCAAGGAAGAAACCGATCAGTTGTAAATAGATTTAAACAGAGAATCAGCCCAGATAGTACCTTAGCTTGGTGAAAGCACGTCTAGTGGCCAAAGAGCACGTTTAGACCTATAAAATAAACTACAAAGATATTTATTTTTTTTCGTTAACTTTTCTATTAGGTTGTTCATGTCATTAGCTGCTACTCACCATTGAAATTCACACCAGTTAAACTCAAAGAATGCCTTCTTATATGGCGATCTTCAGAATGCGGTTTATTTAGAATAATCTCCTTGGTTCGTTGCTTAAGGGGTCTAGACATGTTTACCGGCCAATGAAGTCCTTGTATCATTTGAAAAAGTTCCCACAATAATGGTTTTACATAATCGGTGAAGTTGTATTTAAGTTTAGGCTGTGACAATTATCACTATGTGTGCTATCGTCACTCTCGTGCTAGGTAGGTGTATTCTCCTAATATATGTGGATAATATTATGATTATTAACAGCGATAATACTAGTATTATGGAACTGAAATTGTTCCTTTGGAGTCAATTTAAAATCAAGTATCTTAGGAGTTTGCGTTTTTTTTTTTGGTATTGAAGTTGTTAGGTGTCGTCGTGACATCTTTTGTTTGCAAAGGAAGTGAATTCTGATATGTGGACCCAAAACCGTCTAGTACTCCATGGATCCAAAAGTTACCATCAAATGAGAAGAAGATTTTTACTGAACCAAAAAAGTACCAACAACTAATTAGTAAAATGAATTACCTTATTGTGACTCATCCAGATATTGTCCTCACGACTAATGTTGTGAGCCAACATTTCTCACCTCCTCATGTTCCTTATTAAGAGGCTATTATCTATATGATGCAATATAACAAGGATGCACCAAGGTGAGGCTTACTTTATAGTGATTATGGTCATAAACAAGTCAATTTCTGATGCTGATTGGGCTAAGCTGTTGTATGATCAAAAGTCTACCACCGACTATTGCATTTTTGTTAGATTCAATGTTATGTCACGGAAAAGTAAGAAACAAAATTTGGTAGACAGGTCAACTGCAAAATCAGAATATCCTATATTGACATATGCTACCTGTAAATTTATGTGAGTTCTACAACTATTTAAGTCTTTTGGTTGTATGAATTCTAAGCCTTCTCAATTATGGTACAACAATCAAATAGCTATCCATATTACATTAAATCTGATATTTCTCAAGCACACAGATAACATTGAGGTAGATTGTTTCTTTGTTCATAGGAAACTTCAACAATGCATAATTAACATTCATTATGTGAAGACTAGATATCAATTTGCAGACATTTTCATCAAGTCTTGACTATAGTTCGAATTACGAACATTTGTAATACGTTGGGCATGTCCAACATCTATATCCCATCTTTAGTGGAAGTACTAGAACATGTTAGAATATACTATTATGACATTCTTTGGGATATACTATAATATA
>JAODPA010076144.1:467-28379 GCA_025585075.1 Nepenthes mirabilis
CACCTTATTTTATTATTTAAAAATAATTATTTTATTCTTATATTATTTAGTTTCAACAACTAATATAGCATAACAGATTAGTTTCTACAATTTTACATGTCGGCAACCCCTAACTTTTGGACATACCTACTGCAAGAATGAACAGCTTAAGACAGAAAACTATAGCATCAAGGCATACCTTGGTTCCAGCTACAATGGATCCATCGAGGGGATGAGCAGCACATGCAGTGACGCCTTCAGATAATGGAATAAATCTGTTTTGTCTTGCCCCAGAGGTGTTCACCACATCCTCCCTAGTGTCAATAATTAGAGAGTGAGTTGATTTCTTTTTTTCAAGGTAAGAGCAGTTATTCTCAATATAACAACAATCAAGTCTTAAATCTCACTAAATGGGATCACCTATATGAATTGATTTTCACTATTCCATTCGTTATGTACAACATTATGTAAGGGTAAAAAAATAATTTTAAATTATTTTTTTGTTAATTCACACTGAATTTTTTTATGTCTATCAATTTCATTCTTCCTTCAACTATGACTAGCACACATTTCTCACTACTACATTATTTCACACATATTTTAAGTGTTCGAAACATATTAGATGTCATTCCTTTCTCTTCGCTCATATAGTGCAATTTTTAAATATTTTCAAATACCATCTTTTATTATTTTATATTTTAGCATTGTTTCACTCATCTATTTTAACATTTCTATCTCATTGATACTTATTGGGCAAAATAAGATAACACTTCTCAATGCTTTGGGGGGGGGGGGGGGGTTGACCCTCATCCCAAAACATTCATACAGTGATAAGCTGTTGCCCAACTGTATAGGTAAATAAAGAGGCTTAAGGGCTTATTATCTCTCGTTTTAATCTGGTACTTCCTGGATCTGCCATACAAAATTTACAGATGCAGCAAAATGTGCTGCAACAGATATCACATGCTTGGACTTCGTGTGTTAACAATTAGAATATGGATTGACTTAAGACAAACATTAAGCACCATAAGAAGTGAACTGAAAAAATGGGGATAGTGGCAGAAATTGTCTGATAGGCAGCTCATAAGCCTTAAGCTGAGAAGGAATGAACATGTTTTCAACGACTGGATCACTAGATTTGCCTCATTGAATGAGATAGAGGAAGACATAAACCTTGATGCCAGCAGGGAATTCTCACCTGTAGTCCACATGGCAGGGAGAACTTGTGTCTGCATAGAAATCTAAAAGATAGACTCCATCATCTGATGATGACCCAGCTACATAGATCTAAATAAAAGGCGTTATAAAGCATGTAAATCCCATAAGTATAAGTTCATAAGAGCTCTCTCAAACTTGTCACATTATCATTCCACACAAAATAATATACGCTGAGATCCTTGTTGGCTGTAGCTGTAAATTATCAAAAGGTTTATGTGCATGCTTGTAAGATATACAAGACAATATACAAGGTTCAAAACTAGGTATTGTTGTATGCACTATCATTCACCAGTTCACAGGAAAAAGTCTCACCTCATTTGTTGAAATCCATGATGGTTTTCTCAAGTATGATAAATTGGCTGACATATTTGAGCTACTCCTGTATTTTAAAAATCCATGAAGGACCTATCTATTTTAATGATCAGAATTTAACTTCCCCCAACACATTTTATTAGGGTATCCAGCTTTACTTACAACCAGGCCGGTGGAGGGCAATGGATATGAGTCAGTTCTAAACTATGGATGTCAAGAACACCAGACCTGCAAGAACGGCAAGCCATTATCAGCAAACTATTTAAAGCATTGGAGTTTGATGGAGCGTTCATTATGTAAGCTGAAACGAGAATGATACAGGGTTTGTCTACAGCTCAGTAAATTCATAGAACAGGTAAGTATCAATAGCTTGACGATCGATCTACACAGGGATAAGCTCCCAGAGATATCTAAAAACACAAATGCTGTAATTCTATACTTACCAGCCATCATCTAAGTGGAATGCTAATCGATGTAGGCAAGAAGGATCAAGACTAATAGAATGTATTTCCTTCAGAATGATATCTGATTGTGCCTGCAAAAGAATGTCAATTCTTAACAAAGCATACAACACAAAGTGAATCTCTACGCTTGACAGTTACATCCTCATTTCTATAAATAGATTTATCTTCTCAACTTCGGAGAGGAAGATAGATATCTCAAATTGCATTACACTTGCGGATGAATGTGTATATGAATTGCCACATAATCCCTTTCAAAACATGGACAATAAACAACTAAATTAGCAACGTTAAAAAGCCTGTCCCACAAACATGAAGGATGATAACTCATAGTCTTATGATCCTAGAAAGGGTAAATGGAGATGGATCAAATAGATGACAGACATGGAAACTCTGCATACCTTCAAAGACTCGATTTTTTCCAGCAGCAATGCTAATTTCACAGATGCCATAGGAGGGTAGTATGCCTGAACGCAACCATGAAACAAGTTTAAGGGGGCAAAAGTTCTGCTATTGATTAGGTGCACAAGTTGATTCACAAATATAATCAGAAATGCTGCTAAAAATCTTTGAAAAAACAAGGATAAATCTCGTTCAAATTTTCAGATAAGGAAATTAATTCAATGTAAGCTTTTAATACAGAAAACAAAACAGAATGGACACTAAATACATCTTGTTGACATTCACAGTACAGATTTGTCTATCGGATCATCCAAGCATCCTCTTACTTTCTATTATAGCCAATATTGGGCGCAAATAAATAAGCAAGCTGAAACCAAAGAAAAGAGAGAGAAATACAGTAAACTCTAAAGGGTTACCTCTTTAGGATTCTGAAAAGCAGCTGTTGTTCTTCCTCCACGAAGATCCCACATATATATGATGCCCTGCTTACCAGCCCCCAAAACAATCTAAGCAGTGAACCATATCAGAAATTAGTCAGGATTATGCGGGAAAATCAATCCATAATAATAAAGCATGTTGAGTGTCATACAGAGATCTATGCCTGCAGCATATGAAAAAAAGATAATATAGAATCTGGGTATATCCAAGGCAAATTGCTTCAAATAACTAGGGAATCCATTTGGAAAGGGGGGCTGTCATAATTATTTTTTCAACTTCAAATTATTACACAAGGTTTTTCCTGGGGATAACTGCTTCCTTTTATTTTTCATGAAACATCTTCCTGTATCAATATATCTCTTTCATGAAACATTTTCATGGAAGATCAACTGAATTTAGATTGGGTGTTTGGAATACATTGATTTTCTGGTATTGAAGTCATTAGCTTCACATCATGCGTGTATCTAAATTTATCAACTGATATCACCTGGCTAAAATTAAGATGCTTCCTGTTTAGAGACATGAACAACGAACAACGGCCTATAAAACTAGACACACCATGGCTATTATATAGGAGGCAAGGGCAGTAATGTGGCACCTATCTTGTTAAAAGCATGAGGAACTGTCCAGCTACCACAATTTGCATGATCGCACACTTTTTCCCCGTCTACCCATTTAGAGATTTGACATGAGATTTTACAAGTGGGGATAGGAAAGACGGCCATGAGTTTGGGAATCACTGTGGCATGGCTGATTCATACAATCCCATTATAATGCGAGAATATTAACATGAAACCTAGCTTATTAAAAGCATGATAAGCTGTCAATTTACCACATTTTGCAAATTTTTTGAGTCACTAACTCTTCCCATCTACCCAATTGTACGGATTAAATCTTATATATTTGACTAGATACTATCTATAATAACCAAAAGATCTGTGAGCCTCTTAATTATCACGGTTGATCCACAAAATTTCACTCATATCAATCTCACATTGCCGAAGTACCATAGCACAAAAAGTGTAGGTATTGATGTGTCAATACTTGACTCCAGGCACACCCTGGTTTGTACTGCAGCCAAACAGTAAGAGTTTCATGTCATTTCAAGATAAGCATCAAAAGGGGTCAGTAACAAACATAAAAGAGCTTAGTAAGCTATATGTTTCATGTGTATCTGAAGAGCATCCGCTCATGCCTCCACATAACAAGAAAAGTAGTTTATCAACAAACCTGATTTTCAATATTTATCTGAAGACTATTTAGGGCACTGCGGGAATTGGTTGTAAGCTCGAGATACGGAAGATCGCTCATTCTTCTATCCCAGATATTGATTGATCCACAAGTATCAGAAGCAAAAACTCTACTGACAAAAATCAAATAAAGTAAAAACATGAAAAAATATAAGTTTATTGTAAGTACTGAATTAAAAAAAAGAAAAAAACGATAATAAAGATATTACAAATGATAATATTTCTTTATCATTTTTCTTTTGACATGCAACCAAAAAATAGAGCAACGGTTGTAAATTTTATGCAATGTTTGAGGTTTTACAATCTTCATTACTGATTCAGAAAATTTTGAATACATCACCAAATTCTGCACACTTGACAAGGTGCCATGTACAAGAAATCCATGAATTATGTATCAAAAAGGTTAGGCATCCTTACATGGATCTACGGTACAATAGAGCCTCTGAAATCATCCTTATCAGAAGAAAAAGAGGTTCTTATGAAATCCATGATGAAACATACTCTTGGAGGTTCCTTGGCTGGCTTATAAGTTGGGTTACGGTAGAAATATGGGCACAGGGAGGAATGAATGTAGAAACCCTTACAGGGTACTTGAATTTCACCAGATTCAAGGTGCAGACATTATCCTCTCTCCTTTCTGGAACCCCCACATAGATTCTTTGAACTACGTCAATGAGGTTAATGTGAGGTTCAGAAGCATCACCAACAATCAGAAATCCACCATAGTACAACAAACTCTCTTCTAAGGCAGTAAGCTTTTGTTATAACCAATTTTATATACTGTCTGTGCAAAAATCAGTCACACTCACATCATACAACACAATGAATTAATCAAAATTTGACCATGAGTGAGAACAATACTATCACATAGTGACTCGTTAGAAAAGTAAGCAGGAACAGCCCTTCATCCATTTCACAAATCACATCCATTAAAATGGCTGAGACCCATTTGATTCCAAAATCCTGAATCAAAGGGAATTATCAACTTCATAAACACCACCTTTTTCGCTAAGCAGTTATTTTAAGTTTCTAAGCAATTACACCACCGAATTTACCAACAAACTTTTTATCTTCCTGATTACCAAATTTTTTTGATATCTACTAACCTAGAATCATTGCTGGATGCAAAAGCTACATCAGAGAGACCCTTAGGAATATCACAGCTGTGGATTGTGATGGATGGTCTCTTTCTCAGAACCTGCGTATAATACACTATGATCATTATAAACATAAGATACATATACAAGTGACCCTGCATTTGTAAAAAATTCAACTGATGTAGTGACCAATCTAATGTTGATTATCTCAAGTGATATTTATGAAAGAAAATTGCAACAGAAACCAACAGAAATTGAAACGTACTTCAACTGGTTCTGCAGAAACATAAGCCACATCAAAAATAAATACTTCACTACTTCTCAGAGATGTGCAGGCAACCTACAGGAGGATTTAGTTTAGGGACAAAATTAAGGGAAAACAAAGGGGGAAATGCTAAATTGAGGAAAACAAATTCAAACAACATGAGCCAAACCAACATTCTTTTTTATTAGTAAGCCAACCAACAAATAAAAACAATAAAAGTACTATTTTTACAAGGCAAAGATGACATTAATCCTATATATTGTTCATACCACAAATAGACAGTATTCTAACCCAAAGATAATCTCAATAACAGAATGAGTAAAATGATATAGCACACATTTAATCATAAAACTATCTATTCAAAAATTCTATAACAAGCAGTAATTAGCCATAACTACCATGCTCTAAGTCCTCCTATCTTCTCTTTCCTTTTAGTTATAATATATTAAACTTCCCCTGTCCTACTTAGGGTTGAATGTTGTAAGCATGCATTGTACTCTTCAAACACTTCATATCTAACAAGTTAACTTGTAAAAGTTAGGTGTTTCGTAGAAATTGTAATACACAGCATAAAATTTGAGGCAACAATCCTGACTAGACACCACTATTCAAGAGATAGCCATTCAGGGTAAGGCAAGATGCATTCTGCAAAAGCAACTAAATTCTTGTCAACCATATAGGTCATAGAAGCATTAGAACGCACAGTGGATTAAGTGAAATCATAAACCTCATCTTGGTTAGCTGGATTCCATTCAACAGCATCAAGTTGCTGATGTGGAGAAATGTGCAGAAGATGCTTTGCTTCATCCTCCTTTAACCACCCTGCAAAGTCTTAGAATAACAAAAGCTTTTAATCTGAAGGAGAGTCCACTAAAGTGTTCACTTAACAGAAGTTGCACCACTACAAAAACAATCATATTAGGCCCATGCTCCCATTACCACACCAAATTATATCATCTCAAGTAATAGAAAATTCAAAGCAGAAACCTTACATGGTGATATTACATTACTTTGACAATAAAGAGTTTCAAAGTCATGAACCATCAAGCATCCAGATTTAGTCACTGATGCCAAGTATATTCCCTAGGTAGGAAGATAGAGATTAGCAAAAAGAAGAATTAGGCCACATGTATTAAAATAGGAACAAAGAGCAAATTTTAATAGGTGTGTGTATCATGTAATTTAGAAAAAGGCCAAACAGACAAAGGACCTTTAAACATATTGTCATAGGTAGTAAAAGTCATATGCAAAGTTAGACTAATCCATAAGCAGTAATAAAATCCGAGGTACTTTGTTCACAATTATTCATGGCAGAATTCATGAAAAGAAAAAGAAAGGAGTTAGCTAAGTCAATCATCAGATTTATATGTGCCTGTCGTGATCCTCACTCAGCCACAATTCATATTTGAACATTCAACTCAAGTCTTCAAAACATTTTTGTAATAAATTGAGTAAATTTAGTTAAGACGCATTTCTGATTATCACTTTTAGTGTAGAATTAAGAGGGAAAATTCATGGAGTACTTTAAAATTTTTTTTTACAAAGAAGTAGAATAAGAAGCAAACACAATTGATGGACTATTCACCTTGCTATCAAACTCCAGCGAAGATATACCATGCCTGAAAGAGAAATTAAGGGCAGAAAAATAAGCAAAAAAGAAAAAAATGATTAGCAATTTTATTATGATGAAACACAATTCAGGATAGAAAAAATTTTTAGGACATGAATAAAAGAAGAATAATTTAAAAGTGAACGAAGAGTTCAATGTTTAATTTATTTCCATTTTATACCGATTAACAGGACATTTATCAGTCATATCAGATCAGACTAGCCACTAACAATGAAGGGGTACAAGAATTCACTTCATTGAGTATCCATCATGTGATACTCCAAGTTGATATGCAAAAACAACTTGGATGGTGAAACAAGCGATGTAATATTAATGAAATGTTGATCACAAATGCAAACAATCTTTGTAGCCCACATATCACGTAGTATACACATTTATTAGTTATATTAGATCAGACTAGCCACTAACAATAAAGGGGCACAAGAATTCACTTCATTGAGTATCCATCACGTGATACTCCAAGTTGATATGCAAAAATGTGGATGGTGAAACAAGCCATGTACTATTAATGAAATGTTGATTGCAAATGCAAACAATCTGTATAGCCCACATATCACGTAGTATACACATTTATTTTGCCTTTCTTGTAATGCCCCTCAAGGTGCACTAAGTTTTCTGGCTTTTCAATGATTTGTTTGCAAGCTTGCGTGAAATCTTTCTCCTTCATATCTTTGATTTCAAAGAACTTAAGATATAAAATTAAGTAAGACGACATGCTCAATTACTCTAAATTTGTGCCAAAACAATCCTCACTCTAGTGAACTTTGGTGTCTTTTAGTATGGCATACTTCAGATTAACTGGAAATGGGAGAATCCCTTTCTTCCCAATTCCAGTTTTTGGCATGATTCTGATCTTGAACTGCCATCAACTTACTCATGCTTAGTGTACTCAACTAAATTCTGTCTAATTGATAATAAACTGCAATTTCATCCGTATGCATAACTGTATGACTGACCTCCAAAACAGCAACTAAACAAACCATTAATGTCTCCATAACAAAAGATACCTCAAGTCATAAAAGTGTATTGATTTCTACGGATACGTCTGGTGAAAGGTAATACAATGATGTAAAAGCAATCTAGGATAATAAACCCCCCCCCTCCCCCCCCCCAAAAAAAAAAGAGGACTATCATTTTGTGATATGACTTATTGGAAAGTGAAACACTGTTTGATAAAGTGCGAGTGTGTCTTAAGGATCAAATTTTATCATCAAATGTGCAAAGGAGGATATTGCTTGGTCGATCAACAACAAAACTGCAAAAGAATATTGGATATTTCTTAACCAAACATTTCTGCAGACCATAACCATGATTCTATGTGGTATACTAGTAATAGATTTCATCCAATGACTTGTGGGGGAAAAATGGAATCAAATTATAAGAGGTTGGAAAGCTAACCTTTTGCTGGATCCTTGATGATCCAGCCCGCCAAAACTCATGATTCTATTCGTCTGCACAGAGTTCATCAGACTTCCATATTAAAGCTCCAAGATCCTTTGGTATCACATAGAATCATAAAACAATAGGTGCTATCAGTGTCACACAAACATGCCATTAATGAAGTGAGATCGTCCATATCCTTATGTTTCCATAATTATAGGTGAGGGGGAAACACCCAAAATTCATTAATCAATGACCATGCTGAAGCTTTTGCTTATCTCTACTCTTAATCACCGCCCCCAAAACAGGACTATACAATCAACCATGCTTTTATTAGGAAAGAGGTCAACTATACAAAAAGATGTTAATAATTAACTTCACAATTACATCAATAGCCCTAATTTAGAAGATATTAATCAACCTAATATTAAGGGTGAATCTTCTAAATTAGGAATGATATTATATATGCTAACATCCCCTCGCAAACTCAAGTTGGTTCTGAATATCCCAATTAGAGTTTGGAAACTAAATCATGGTGACAACCACGAGGATGAGATTTCGTAAAGATATCAATCAACTTGTCAGCAGAACCAACCTAAAAGAGAAAATGTTTACCTCCTTGAGGTGATAATATACAAAATGGCAATTGGTCTTGATGTGGTTTGTTTATTTTTAAAATATATCATTATAAGCAATTTAAATAGTCCTTTGATTGTCATAAAAAGAAAAGTGCCACATGACCGAGAAACACCCATATCCTACAAAAGTCAAAGAAGTTTAGAGGTACTATCAGCAAGAGCGTGATATTCAACTTTAATGTTAGAACGAGTAGTGACAATCGGCTCTTGTTCTCGCTAAGAAATGAGAATATCCCCCAATAAAAAGAGAAAACTAGTAATGAACTGTTGATCCATAGGGTCACCCACCTAATCAATATCAGAATAAGCCAAAAGCTCTAGTAAAGAGTGAGAGGAAAAGTGAAGCCTGTGGAACAAGGTGTCCACATAATAGAGATTATGAAAGACAACTGCATAATAAATAGAAAACAAAACTGACATAAATTGACTAACAACATACATAGCATTGGCAATATCGGGTGTGATAACAATAAGATATATGAAGCTACTAACCAGTAGATGATAAAGGGTAGTATCTGAGAGGGGCATGCCATCAGTAGCATAAAATTTGACAATAATCTCAAGATGATTATATAATTAGTGAGACCAGCATGAGAAAGGAGATTAGAGGCATACTTTTCTCGTGTCAAATTGTATACATTAGAGGTGGGAGATACCTCAAACCCTAGAAAGTAGCAAATGAAGCTAAGATCCTTCATTTTAAAGTGTTGACCCAAAAAATGCTCAACTTTAAGAATGTTAGAAGCATTATCACCAGTAATAATCATGCTATGAACATAAAGCAGTAGAATAGTAATATTTGTTTCAATATGACAATAAAGAGGGATAGAGTCATGAAAATTGGAGGAAAACCCAAGTTATAAAATATTAGAGCTAAACTTTACAAACCAAGCACAGGGAGCTTGCTTAAGCCCATACAATGCTCGTCGAAAATGACATCCCGAACTAAAAGAATGAGAATAACTAGGAGAAGGTTTTATATAGACCTCTTTAATCAAGTTACCATAAAAAAAGGCACTCTTCACATCCATTTGAAACAAAGATCATTGGTGTGTAGTGGCCACGGTTAGAAGAGGTTAAACAAGTGATGTCTTTTCATGATCAATGACAAACTCTTAAATAAAATCCTTAGCCACAAGACAAGCCTCCTATTATACTTTCAAACCATTAGAATTTATTTTTCTTTTATATACTTAATAATTCTTAACTGTAATCTTACCAAGAAGAAGACAAACCAAATCCTAAATATGAGTCTTGTGAATAGCATTGACCTCTTTGGACATAGTTTATTATCAGAGAAGGTCAGAGCATATTTTGCGATAACTACGAGGTTCATAAAGAGCAACAATAATAGAAAAATAATGATAGTCACAAAGACTCAGAGGGTGTGGTCGTGATAAAGAAATCAATGGATGATCAAGACTCATGAGGAGTAGTTGTCTAATAATTACTAGATGAGCTTACATGACCTGTATAAAAAAAAAGGTTAGGAAAGAGATCTATGATTGGATAAGTGAAAATCCAAAAGTAAGATGAAATATCAAAAGGGAATGGATAGATATTAGTAAAGACTTTGTATTCCCAAAATTGAATATTTCTAGGAACATGAAGACGTTTTATTATAGGATTATAGCATTGATAGCCCTTATATTCAATGCCATAACTAGGGAAACAACAAAGACGAGAGTGAGGTTCAAATTTATTACGTTCATGAGGAAGAAGTAAGATAAAACAAGCATAGCCAAAAACTTTGAGAACAAAATAATCAGATATATTTAAATAAAGCCACTCACGTGGAGATTAATTTGAAACGGTATGAGATAGAACTCAATTAGTAATGTAGATGGCTATAAGAGTAACTTACCAAAAAAGACTCAGGAAGAGAAGCACATAGGAGAAGAGTACAAACAGTATTAAGAATATGACAATACTTACATTTTGCTTACATTCAACACGATCATTTTATTGAGAAGTGTAAGGATATAATCAATAAGACACAGAACTTATTTGTTTTAAGTTTATCCAAAAAGAGGTAGAAGTAAATTCAATAGCACTATCAGAATGAAAGACTTTAATAGTGTGATCAAACTGCTTTTATCATTTGTTTTAATTATGAGAAGTATTAAGCAGCTCAGAGCAATTATATATAAGATAAATCCATGTAAAACGAGATTAATCATTGACAAATATAACAAAGTAACAAGACCCACCCTTAGTGGGAATAGAAATGGGATTCTAAATATTAGAATAAACTAAATCAAAGATGCGAAACCAAAAAATCACCTTTATTAAAAAATAAGTCAATTTGTTTGCCTAAGTGGCGAGATGAAATCAATACAGTAAAAAACAATAGTTTCTAGGTTACCATTAGAGTCTAAGGATTAAACATGAGACAAAGAGGGGTGACTAAGTTGATTGTGTCAAAAACTAAAAGAGATAGTAGTAGCAAGTGGGTGAGTAGAACTTGAACATGAAAGACGTGGAGATGTAAGTTCAAAAAGGCGACTAGCTTTATGCTCGGTCCAACGAGCTAGCAAGTCTTTTGATTTTACAATCACAACCTTTTTGAGAAAAAAAGTTAAACTAAGATTACATTCAACAAGTTGATTGCCTAATACAAAATTTAAAGATAAGTTTGAAACATGATAAGTATTTGAAATATAAAAACTCAGAATAGATGCATGACCAATATATTTGACAGACATGAGAACCATCTGTAATATAAATAAGATGGCCAAAAGTTGAAGAGGACTTATGAGATATTGAGGAAGAATTACAGATTATGTATTTGCACTAGATGGAGTCAATAAGCAAAGAAGAAGATGCACCTAAAGAGATGATAAGTGCAGCAGAAGTATGGAATAGAACCTAGTTGACAATTGCCTCAAGGTCATCTATACTAAGAGATGGGAGTGTAGAGGACAAGGTGGAATTAGCCATAATTATATAGGCAGCAGCCATGGCTCAACAAAGATGTTTGCCATTGCCTTTTGAAAATCTTTTACATCATTTGCCTTTTTCCTTAAGACAGTCAAAAATATGGTGCCCCTTTCTTTACAATAATGAAAATTTTAAAAAAATAGCAACAAGAAATAGAAGCGGAAGGCACAATTAGAACAAAAAAGTTAGATGATATAGTAGCCATGACGACGTCAATGGAATGAATATTATGAGTCTTTTCTCGAGTCTCCTCACAAATAAGCTCAGTGAGAGCAACGTTAAATATAAACAGGGAAGAGAGATGGAGCCAATAGGCTCTAGTGTGTTCAAAATCATCATTAATATTTATTATAAAATGATAAGGATCTCGACATTTTGTAAAGAGTTTAATAACATGATTATCTAAAATGCTAGATTAGCCCAAGAAAATTTATCCCAAAGACTGCTAACTTGATAACAAAATTTAGCAATTGTCTGGTTAGTGTTTTGACATGTTCAATAAAGTTTAGATTCTAGCTAAAATTGGAGAGCAACATTACTAAAGTAGTTGTATTGATTGGTAACAAAATCCCAAGCAAGTTTGACATTCCAAAACTGAGAAAATAGTCTCTAAATGGAATGAATATAAGTATTAATAAACTAGAAAAATACCTTATAGTGAGTTCCTTTCCATTCCTCAAAGCATTCATCAAACACTTTTATTTTTTTCCACTGATTTTATATGTTTTAATTTTAATACCACGATAAATTGCCATAGTCTATGCCTAATTAGAAAAAAAGACATTTGTTAGGCTTAAGCATTGTAATCGGTGCCATCTAAAATAATATCAATAGTATCAACAATATCATTTATCATAAACATAGTAAAAAATAATAATATTGATCAAATTAGGAGAAACCAATAGCATGGTAAGAACCAACACAAAAAATCGGGTGGGGTAGATTGAACTTCGTCAGAAGAATCACTCCAGTATCAACGGCCATTGGAAAAAGTTACTAGACAGAACTAAGTGTCATTGGAATTATAAGCCATTGAGAAAGTAACCGAAAAACTAATCAAAGAGTTGCTAGCGGTCAGCAATAGCAACCGGTCACTATATTGGTTTGCAAGTTGGTGAAAGACATATTGGGTTCCTGGGTGTCTGAATTTGGGTTGCAGTGATATCTCGTGTTGTAATTGGGCTTGACATAAAAAAAAAATTGAAATGAGCGCATGATGCAGATCTTGGCTGCAAACAACACTAGGCTAGTGCATGATTCAATACGCTTTGTTTGTTTCAGGAAGTAAAACGCGATGTACAGACAATACATGAAATGATGTGTTTTGATGTAAGAGATGACTGAAGTATTGTGTTTTAGTAATCAGGAAAAACTGCTGGTATATTCTCTTTTCTCTCTGAATTAATGCATATTTTGAAGTTTGAATAAAAAGATCCTACAGAGTCCTAATTGGTATCAGAGACAAGTCCCTCGTTTTCTTGTGTCTGGGGAGGGAATAGGTGACACTGTTCTCTTCGGGTTTGTTCTTGCTTAATTTCTGCATTATTTTTGTATAATCTATTTGCATATTTCTGCATACAGGATTAATTCGCGTACATTTACATCGAATCGGAACAACATTGGTCAGCCTGTTTAACCGTTGGACAGCCCGTGATAAACAAAAGTGAAATTGGGTGGTCCCGTCAACTAACTTTGCAAGAGTGTGTGAAGAACATTGTATCTGTAGAATTGAGTTGAGACAATTGTGTCTTAAATAGTAAAGAAATTTGATAATGGTAACTCGACTAAAAAGAATGATCAGGGGAAATAGTTCAGTTTCAGATATGACAACAAATTCTAGAGAGTCAATAATTATACCTAACAGTAAGGATTACACTAAATGGACGATACTCACACACCAAGTAGAAGAAATTTATAAAATAGGAACTTTTGATTTCAAAACCGCTTTAACTATTAAAGATCATGAACAGACGATATCTATTCAAAACGAATATGAAGAAGTTAGGTTATTATCAAATTTATCAATAAAAAAATTCAAAAGTAAAGGATATAATCATATCAATTACGGTCTAATACAAATAGTTATCAAACCTTTAATCAAGTTAGGAATTGATACTCCTGTCTTGTTATGCCTTAGAGATCAAACCCTACTCAAGTATAAAGATTCTATTTTAGCAATAATTCAATCCAATCTCTGTAACGATCCAATTTATTTTAATTGTGTACAAAATTTTATTGTTGACCTAAAAGATCCAACTATCTTAAATACGTTAGTTTTAAATATTCATCTACCTGATTTGTCACAACAAGAAGAGCGCAGAGGATTTCTAATTCACTATCGCATTTATTTTAAATTATTAACAATGCAATTTAATCCAAAATGTCTAATCCAAACTCCACCTGGTGAAACGATTGTTCTGCATGTAGAAGCAGATCATGCTACTACCTTTACACCAAAGTTACTAAAATGGGATGAAATTATGTTGCCACCACATTGACAAGTTAATCTTACACAACCACCTAGACATTTAATTAGAAGAGAATTTTCTGAAATATCGAAAACTCCTGAAGGAAATATTATTTTTAATTTTCACACTTCACAGATACCACGATTATTAAAATTTAATACAAATAGGACACAAACACTTTTATCTGATTATGAAAGTGCTAAACCGTCTTCTGTTAGTACACGTTATCAATCTACATAAGAGAATCATGATAATAGATAAGTAGAAAGTAGAATGCCTATCCCGACAATAATTACTCAAACTACACCTGAATCATCAACTTTCTCAGATATGCAAACAATTAATGTTATATCTAGGGATCCAAATCTTCCTATATGGCATCTACCTGATGATGAAGTTTATAAAATTGAAACTGGATTACTCTATAGAAATATTGAAAAGAAAATATCTAATCAGTATTGTATAAAAAAAATGAGTTATGATATGCAATATGAAAAAATGTATGGCGAACTTCAGAAAAAATATCCTAAGCTAATTAATTTTAAATTTATTTCTGATATAGATATGTTAAGAAAAGAATTTATGTCAGACAAAAACAAAGATGTTAGAAATTGGTACTTTAAAACATATAATAAAATACAATTTGAAGAATTTAGAGTCTTATAAAAACAAAAAATAATGTCATTAAAAAGAAATTTACCATTTTTTAAATGGTTCCTTCCGTATATTCAGAACACTATTCAACCATCTCGAAATACAAAAAATATTAATGTCAATAATATAATTACTACCACTTGGAATACTACTAATGGGCAACAAATTACATCTGTTCATCCTCCTCTTACAGGATTAAAATTAAACATTGATAATACAACTATTATTGCAACTCTATTTAAAAAAGGGACTGACAGAAAAAACCATAGTAATACAACATTAGAAGAAATGAAAAAGGTATATGAACAAAATAATTACTAGTCTCAAATACTCTACACGGTTGCTCAGCAAGTTAACAGAATCGAACATACCCTACAAACTAAAGTTAGTAATCCATATCAATTTTCGTACAGTATAGCCCATTTACCAAGTTCTCATTTACCTACTATTACTGATGTTCAATTTCCACCAAAATGTACGGATATATTCTTAGAACAAATAACAAACGTTTAAATGAGTTACTTTCGACATCTACGCCTAAAGTATCGTATCTTAAAACAGTTCAAACAATGAAATATTAACAAACAAAAATATTAACCAGACAACTTAGTTTTAAATATCAAAATAACAATCAATTATCAAGAAATTAGAGATCTTCTCAATTTATTAAGAAAAAATCTAAAGATAAAAAGGTCCAAACCATAGAGAAACGAAAGAAGAAGAAAAGAAGAAAGAAAAAACATAATGTAGTGGAATCTCCACCTTCTCTTTTAAAATCAACTAACACTAAACAAATTTCAAAACCTAATCTAATGAAATCCTCACTTTCACAACACTTAGTGAAAATCCTACCATCTCCACTATCTCCACTAACTCTTAATGGAAATACTATTCTACCTACTACACCTACCACTAAGTAGGTTTCTACGGCAACAGATATACATGAGCTCGAAATAATACCTTCACGTACTAAAAAAAATCCTTAAGCAAAAAATTATCCACTGTTGATATTGAAAAATTATCAAATATTGTATCATCTAGAGAAAAGAGGTTGACTCACGAAAAATCTTCTGTTCTAAATACGTACATATTAACCCTAGAACAACCTTCTGTTTTCTATATTCAATTAACATCAAATAAAGTGCTAATACAGAACCAATCTTTTGTCCTTAGTAACAGTATAACAAAAAAATTATTGAACTCTAGTTGTATCTATCGACTTCAACCAATAGTATCTACTGCAGCAACTCCGTTTCTATCTAATACTCCTAATCCTCCTAGAAATTTATCTTTTATTTTAATTTTTAACGATGAATCAAAGGATTTATCTCTTTATCAGAAATATGTTAATCAATTTACTCTCAATTTCTCGTCCTTATTCGATCAATTAGTTACCTCATACGACACCTTTACTTTAACCAAAGCATGTCAAACAACTCCTAGTATATTTCTCTTGGCATGATTCTTTTTTCGCTCATTTCCATCCTTCTTCTTATGTACTCAAACACGATGTGTTTGGGGGGGTATAGGGTTTGACTTTACGTTTGACTTTACATTTGATTTAAAGTTCACGTCTTTTGGCTTAACATCATTTTTAGAACCCTCTAAATTAGCTAAATCATTTCCTGACTATAAGAAATTTAGAATATTATTATTTGAGAAAACTGAATTCAAATTAACATTAAAAATTGATCCCTTAGTTCCTATTTACTTAGCACAATCATATCCATGCCCAAAAGCTTCTAAAACTATTCAAAAAACCCTCTAAGATAATATCAAGCTACTTAGCAAGTCTATAATAGTATCTTTACTCAGTCATACTAATAAGAAAATAATCAGAAGACTAGCAAATAAATTACGACTAGTACAAAAATAAAATAAACATATAAAATATAAGAATTTTCGACACCAAAAAAAGAGTAATAATGTTCCACTTCAAATTCAAACTATCTGGTAATATATCAAAATACAATATTCAAATCAGAAGCAGAAAAACATATTTGAATGGTCTAATCAATTTTTAGGAATAAATAAAAAAGACTATTATCAAAACTGGGATAGTATACGCTATAGTACCACATACGCATATTTATACTACGCTTTTGGGATACATGTTTTCTGTATACAAATTTTGTTCTTATGTCGACATTTTTAAGAAAAACTTTATATAAAACAAGTATTTAAAACATGTATTCATCCACCATCAATATTTGCTTTCTAGACGAACTTGTTTTATAAATTTATCAAAAACAAGTTTTAACAAAAAATTATTAAGTTTTACGCCTTCATACAGGACCAGTATGCCTCCTAAAAAAGACAAAGGTAAGCAAGTACAGCCTTCTACTCCAGCCAAACAAACTATTCATGACTATGCTATAATACCTCCATAAATTATGCCTACTACTTCACATCAAACATTAACCTCTTCATCTTTTTCCTCTCAGCTGTTTGATTATTTTACTAAATCTATCAAATAACATATTACTATGACAGGCTTATACAAACCGTTATTTTTACAAGAATTATTCAATGTTACTAATCGTATGTTTCAGTCCAATCGTTTATATCCAACAGCCGAACCTTTAAAAACACAATAATTCCATGAATTAATTCTTATTGATTCAGATTCCATAGAACTTAAACATCATAGGAATTGTCAAGATAATTCTATCAGTTACTCCATTTGCAAAATTAAAAAGATTCGACCTCGTCAAGACATAGCTCTTGATTCTTTAGACATTAAACCCTTTTCTGTTCATTATCAACCCATAGGATATAATTATCAGGATTATAAGGATGCATGGTATAATGCATTTTTTCTTCGTTCTTACAGTCATTCCTGGTTTTTCAAATTTGATCAAAATTGTCCTAAGCAGATTCCTTTCTGGTTCTCTGAATGGTGGCTTTACTTTGGCCCTTATCCTACTATCTATCCAACTACGATCAACGAAGCACGCCCCTATTATAAAACACTTACACCCAAGATATTTCCTGATCATCGTAAAATTGCTTTCCATATTGATTATGCTATTCCATGAAAAATGTCTTGGGCTTTCACTTGTCGATCAATTTATCTTGATATACCATTATCAATTGTTCGAGACTTCAAAGTTAAATGGTGAGATAAATTTGATTTTATGTCTATTACACCAAAAAAGATTCAAACAGATATTCAAGCCAAAAAATCATTTTATCAAGATATTAAAGGACTATCACCAAAAATATATCGTTGCGGACATCCTACAGTCGACAGCATCTATAATCAGATTTTCCAGAAAGAAGCAACAGCTATACAAATTCCAAAGACGTCTCCAACTCCATCTGTACACTCTTGTCGATCGCAAAGGAATGCTCGTCCATGACCTTCAGTTCAAATTCGTGACGACATTAACGATATGCTTCAACACATTCGAGAATCACAAAACAAAGTACAAGCCAGAGTTACAAATATAAAATCATTATTACAAAAACAACGAAGAAGTTGGGCCTCCATTGCTGATGAAGAAGATTTAGCAGCTGCTGAAGCCGCTCTCGCTAAAGAAATTGCTGATGCTGAAGCAGATAAGGTGGGCTCATACATCATCAACACCACCGGCCAATCCATTTCCTTATGACCCAACAAAGGATCCAAGCGGACACGCATAAAACCCATTTGATCTTTGAGCCCATGATCTGTAAAAAAAAAAAATCAAATAATTTTTCACTAACCTTTGTTTGCAGATACCTATCATATCCTACCAACTTATCTCCACTCCAAATGTTCACAAAGAATGCTACAGTACCCCAGTAAAAAGCGTACAAATGAATAGTAAGATTCGCAACTTTCTCGAACAAAGCAAAAGGCATAAATTGATGCAAAACAAACTTAAAGCAAAAGACAAAGATGGACAAGACGTAAAACAAATTGAAACGACGCATAACAACTAAAGCAGCATCATCATTTCAATCCTCCAACTTTTGATCAACGGCTCAGATTAAATCTACAAGGCTATATAAGGACGCCTCAGCTTCACTTCTCAGCAGAAGAGGGAAACTTCAGAGGAGAAAAACCCACAAGAGTAACTCCGAAAGAGTAGAACCAAGAGCCAAATACGAAGTCTCTCCTTCTCTCCTCATATCAACCCTTATCAAATTTTGTAAATACTTTGTAAATACCTTAGCTTCCCTCTAGCCTTATCATTGTATTTACCATCGTGTGTTTGTAATTTGTTTTCCTTTCAAGTGTTGTAAGGTCTGTTGTGTGTAACCTCTGTCTACTGAATGACATGTGTACTGTAAGTCTTATATAGTTTTCATCAATTAAAAACTTTGAAGGCTTTCCTGAATTGCTGGTATCAGAGACAAGTGCCCTGTTTTCTTGTATTTGGGGAGGGGAATAGGTGTCACTGTTCTTTTCGGGTTTGTTCTTGTTTGATTTCTGTATTGCTTTTGCATAATCTATCTGCATACACGATTAATTCGCGTACACCTGCATCGAATCGGAACAATATTGGTCAATCTGTTTAACCGTTGGTCAGCCCGTGATAAATAAAAATGAAATTGGGTGGTCCCGGGGCTGGTCCCATCAACTAACTCTACAAGAGTGTGTGAAGAACATTGTGTCTGTAGGATTGTGTTGAGAAAATTGTGTAGAAAGTCGTAAAGAAACTAAATTATGACAACCTGGCTAAGCGAACTTATCAGGGGAGATAGTTCAGCTTTGAATATGACAACAAATTCTAGAGAGTCAATCTTTATACTTAGCTATTACATTGAAAAAGAATTTGCCTCAGATATTGACCTACTTAGAAAAGAATTTATGCTTGATAAAAATCAATATGTTCGAGAATGGTATTTTAAAAATTTTTCTAAAAAAAAATTAAAAGAGTATGGAATACTCTGGAAAGAAACAATCAGGAAAAACATGGCAAAATGTCTTAACATTGCATTTTAATATCTAAAGACTCAAAACATCTCATTTTGATCTTCTTGTTCCTAGAAGATTTTAGGAATGTCAATGAGTAAGAGGAAACAAAATTAAAGGGTTTCAATGAGATAGCAAGTTGACAATGACGGCTTGCGATGATGATGAAACAATGAATAGCCAGTGAAAAGTAAATCAGTTGATAAACAATGAATAAAAATTGAAAAGAGGAGCTAGCATTGGAAGAAAAAGGTGAACAAAAATTAGAGAGTTAGTACCCGAATTCCCATTTGCTTAGGAAATGAATTATATCTTGTGAAAATTTGAACGAAATCGAATCAACGGGTTGGCACCTGAAGAGCACCCAAGTGGCGCTTGAATGCCGATTCCTATGGGCCTGCGCCCGAGGCCATACTCGAGCGCTATTTGGGCTATAAAAGGGAGCAGCAGTCACAGTGGGAATTTTGTGCGGGAGAAAAGAAGAGAGGAGAAAGAAGAGGAGAGAGGACGAGAAAAATGGGTAGATCGGAGTATCCTTTTATCAAATTTGTTTGGTATAAGGTTGAAATAAGTATCTATAAGCTCTATACTTAGCTTGTTTCAGTGTCTGATAAGTTTTGTATTTATTTTAGAGGTTTAACTTTTACACATACTATTTTTATTTAGCTCACGTATTTTCTTTATGCATGCATGACATTTTTACCAATCATTTAGAGATTTTGTTTTGAATTTATAAATATTTGAGGAATTTATTATTTCATAAAAAGGGTAAATATTTACGACCGCATATTTAAATATCTGTATTTTTGTGTGGAAAAAGTCATGAAAACTTCCACGGGCTATACATTAGTATTCATGCATTGCTACTTGGGGATTGGGGTTGCTACTTTTGTGATACGATTCGATATGTGATTTGTAATGCCTCTCCCGACAGGGAGATTTCATCCCGATGGGAAAATATTTGTGATTCCTTTTTCCACCTGCAAGAAAAGACTTCATTTGTAAATGACCCATCCCATTCGTGTTTTAATGAGAACCATTGTAGGTAAATTAAATAAAAAATTAATATATTCAAACATTCTAATATATGTGTTAAACTTGATCATTGCACTCAAAACCACAGGTGACAAAATATAATGAGCATGTTTCTTATTTATAGGAGATAGAGTACGTAGATGGCCCTACCCATGGGTCTAAATAGTGGTTAATATGACTTAAGGTTATCAGAAATATGTGTAACCTTTCTTCAAGTTGGTCTTGTGATATTTGGTTTTTTGATTTTGTATATGTTTTGTATTTTTACATAAATTTGCATTTGGACTTCAATTTAATACTTGCAAGTTTACCCCTAGTTGGAATTTGGTCATTCTCATACATTCAGATGTGTGATTCATCCCGAAATATGTTTTAATTTATGTGATTTAGTTCTAGCTTTCATATATACATATGTAATTTGAATTCGGATTTCGTTTCGTTCAATATATCTTTTGTATGAATATGATATGATTTAAATTATGTGATTTGACTTCGGATTATAATTTGTTATGACACATCCTGATGGTACTACGTTTCAATCTAGCTTATGATTTGAATACGAGACTATCTCATGACTTTCGTTATTAGACTTTTGGATTGGTCTTTTACCCGTTTTTGATGTGTTTATGGACCATCCCTATGAGTTCAAACATATTTGTTTAATATATATAATATGATACTTTCTGAGCTTTAAGCTGATGTTTTTTATTTCTTATCCCTTCAGAGTAGAGAGCTTGGATACTATTTGTGTGGGTTATGGTTGTTATATTCGGTCTTGTGGTTTGTTTATTTGCCACGCTCGGGTTTGAAATTTGTTATATATTTATTTTGAAATTTATTAATTTATTAATTTGGTTTGGATTCGTGACAACACATTAATGAATATGTTGAATAAACTTATCTTTAATGCCATGCTAAAATACGAATGGAGATAGCAATCAGCCCAATAGTGTAAAGAACAAATTTCATATTTTAATTATAATTAATTAAGTTAATTTAAATAAAATTGAAATCAAAGGAAAAAAATTGAGTTAAAATCAATTTTGGAGGACACTAACCCATTGCCTGACGAGTGTACATGGGTATTATAGGTAGAGAGGTCACGCCTGACTGGAGCCTGAATGTGCTCTACAATATGTTCATGCTCGATGTATACCTAATGAACGTTTGAGCGCACTATGGTAGAATACCAATGCTTGACGCATGCCTAATGTGACTCTTGTGTGCCACAGATTTTGGCCGCATTGTCCAATGAGTGCTGATAAGTGCAGTGCATCAGTGCACGTGTGCCAATTTATTATATAAGTTATATCCGGCTGATTTTTAGTCATTTTTTGTCAAATTTTGAGAGAAAAGAGAAGGAAAAGAGAGAAAAGGAGAAAAAAAAGCTAGAGAAGGTCAATTGAAATAAATCAAGGTAAGATTTTGGTGAGATTTAAACTAAGGTAAGTATATTCCAAGCCTTTTTTCCTTTGTTACTGATTTTGTTCTACTTTATTGAACATTTATTATTCTAAATGCTCATGCATGTTATGTTTCATAACTAAATTGTTTATATTTCATATGCACGTATTATTCTCCTCATTTTCTGTGACATTGTATGAAATTTATGTCTAAACTCATGTTATATGAAAAGAAATTAGTTTAGGATTTTATAAGAACCTAGTGTTATATTTAGTTTTGAATCAATAGCCTATGATATTTTGCGCTATTTTGAACAATGTATTTGTATAAAAGATGATATGATAATATGGATATAGTTAACTCTGCTTTCGGTTCAAACATAACTCCTTACATGTGTATTAACGTCTTGATGCGATTTGTATTCCAACCACATCTTAACGTGACATTTCGAGTCTTGTGATTATATCATTTATTATATGTATTTTTTCTTAGTAGATTTTGATATTAACGTGAAATTTACGTTATTTTTTCATTTAAATTTATTATTTGCTAATGGAATAATCATATTAATTACTATTGAGAATTTAGCATCGAGACATGACAATAAGACATAATAAAAATATTCACTATACAAAGAGTGCAATTATAAAAACTTTCAATAACACAAAGATATAACACCTTGTAATGAAAAATCCGAATAATAGAGAATCTAAGAGCAAATAATAAAAAAATCACTGCTAAAATAAATTTCTCAATAATATGAATAACATACCTAAGATTAACGAAAAATGAAATATGATTTAAAGCTTAAACAGATAAATGAATATTTATTTTTTTCATTTCTCTCTCTTTGTCCTCTTTATCTTTCTATATCAACGCTTAAAGGAGACTTAAAGTTCATGCATTTAATGCCCTAAATTGTGTGCATATTAGGGCGAACTCTCAAAACAAACCATGTACACGTGCCCTTTAAGCATTCTTTAGGCACATGTCTTAGTAAATGTTACTGAAATCAATGCAAAAGTAACCCTTGATTGTGCACCAGGCCCAACCCTTCTGAGCAAACCACATGTGCGCCCTTCACGTGTCCATCATGTGTCAATTAGAAAATTATCTTCGTTTGAATGAAGTCTTGCACCATGATCAAGAGAACCTCCCACAAAACTCCATGGGGCTGACTAACAAATCCAAAAATATGAACATGCACAAGGGGCATGGCACTCCTAAGAGAGTGATCCATCCCAAGCAATATAATAGACCTTTTTGAACCATAACTTGTCAGTCATATTATTATTTAGGAGACTATTAGGTGAGAGGTTGATTACATGAGCCATAACATTCAAGACTTTCCCCCAAAACGAGCCGATAAGCTTTGCTTCTAAAAGTACACAACAAACTTTCTCTATCAACGTCTGATTTATCCTCCCGGCAACACCATTGAATTGTGGTGTCTTTAGTGTATTCCTTTGATATTATGTCTCATGTAATTAATAATATATATCAAATACCCAAACGTACTCTCCTCCATTATTACTCCAGACATACTTTAGCTTTTTTCTGTTTGCCTTTTAACAAAGGTATGAAATTGCGTGAAAATATTATACCTCAATGTAGTCTCTTCCATTGTTACTCCGGAAGCATTTTAGCTTTCTTTCAATTGGCTTTTCAAACAAGGCATGAAATTGCTTGAAGATATTAATAATTTAATATTTCATCTTTAAGGAATACACTCACAATTTTCTTAAGCAATTATCAATAAATATTATAAAAAAAGATGCTTTATTGAGTGTTTCTACTTTAAGAGAACCACATATGTTTGTATATATGAGCATAAGAAGATCTGCCTTCTTTGTAGATGAGTTCTCATGGAATAAAACTCTCCATTATTTTCTAACCATACAGTAAAGACACATCTTCAACATTACCTCCTTTATACCAAGAAGAAAGTTCTTCCTCACTAAGCAAATGAGCCCATTCTCACTCATATGGCTAAAATGCTTATGTCATAGATCAAAAACCTCATCGCCCTTAGCTACATTCACTTTTTGTTTGGGGCAAAGACTAGTAACATGTATAAGTTTAAAAGCTTCTTTCCACGTGCCACCACTAGAGTTTTTGGTAAGCTTCCATAAACCCTCGTAGAATATGTTGTAGAACCCTTCATCATCAAACTTATTAGCCAAAATAAGATTCAACTAGATATTTAAGACGTGTTGTACATCAACTTTGTGCAGTTATCGGTAGTTAAATACATGTCACCACAACTTACGATCTGAAATAATCCATTATTACCCATCTTTAATACTACAAAATCACCGAGACTATAAGATATAAATAATTCCCTTCTAGACTTCATGTGAAGTGATGCACCATTATTAATTACCCAATTATCTCTTGATCAACCACATTAGTTACATCATCTTCACACACAACAAGAAGATTAAACTCTTGAGACTTTTCAATCTTCCTTTCACTGCTATATCTGTTCTCACATTTTGACTTATAACAATGCATTTTGATGTGGCATTTCTTCTCGCAACTGTGGCATTCAAGGTTTTTGATTGCTCAATCTCAATTTACTCTGACTTTTCTAACCCGACTTGTTTCAAATGCGAGAACGTTGAGCTTTGGGACCTCTTTTTCATCTTCTCATTTAGGGCCCTACTTTTGGGTATCTCCAAGGTCACTACACCATTATAAGCAGTATAATTAGCTAAGGAATCAGGTTCCCGGTACTTCACTTGCATCAATTTCATCAAATAGTATAATTAGAATTTTAAGTAACAAATATAGGAAAACGCATTGTTTTAACAAATTATGATTTTTTCATCTTGCTCCTCTATGTATCAAAATTTGTGCCATTCATATAGATTATTTTATTCCTACCCTCCATCAATCCAAACAAATTTAACATAAAAACCCAGAAACTCTAATACTACTTGTTGGGTTTTGATCATCAAAGTCTTGCTCATGAAGTCAAAAATTAATATCTACAATGATAATTTCCAAACCCTTTGTTTAAACCCACAATGGAGTAATATGATAACACATAGTTGTAAGACAATAATTATAACAATGAGACACAATATTTTATGAGGAAAACCTCTTTAAGAATGAGAAAAAAAACCACAAAACTATAATCCATTATACGATGAGTTTAATTATAAAAATCTCTAACACTTTGCAAAGAAAAACACAATTAATAGAGAATATAAAAACAAATAAGAAAAAATAATTGATAAAATATTCTTCTTAGTAACAAAAACAACGCATCCAAGATTGACAAAAAATAGAACACGATTTAAAGTTTAAATGGATGAGTGAATCTTTCTCTTCTTCTTTTCTCTCACTACTTTCTCCTTCACTCTTTATTTTGGCACTCAAAGGAGACTCAAAATTTGTTGGGGTCACTCTCTTATGGTATTTGTATCCACAGACATGTGGATACAAATGGACACGGACATTTGGAAAAGTCCGGGAACGTCCGTCCTAGGGGTAGTTAGAAGAATTGGACGAGGACTACTAGGGAGGAGTAGTGGCTAAAGAATTTGTCCGGAAACTATTGCCCGAGAAGTGGCAGAAATAGTGGACAAGGACTCATCAGAGGCATCATGTTCGAGAGGTTGCTGAAGACATGGACGAGGACTTTGAAACCTAGGCGTTGACTTCCTCAGTAGGCCTGCTGCAGCCATGTTTTGCAGGTGAGTAGGCGACTGCAAATTCCAAGGTGTCAGGTCTGCCATCCTGACACGTCGGGCGTGCGCCTGCAATGGTAGGCCTAAAGGGTATGGTCCTGCCACCCTACTGGCAGTAGGGTGGTTGGCTGGGCCTAGGCCCCTTGTGCCTATAAATATAGACTGCTGCCGGTTGAGCCAAGTGAGAGCTGTGCAAGAGCTGAACGAGAGAACAAGATTGAGAAAGTAATCTTAGGAGAGCAAAAGGACTATTGTGAAAGAAAAAGAGGAGTGCACCACCGGTGAGAGAAAGAAAGAGAGAAGAATAGAGAGTGAAAAGAAAAGAGTATTTTCTTGGTTTGCTCTGGAGAGTTTTTTTCTTTGATTTCTTGGGTGTGTAACGGATACTCCATCTTGAAAGTTTGTAACCTATTTCACATAGTGGATTTGCTGCTAGCTCTACTCTCGTGGTTTTTCCCTTCGGTTTCAGAAGGGTTTTCCACGTTAAAATCTCGTGTGTTTCTCTCGATTTTTTATCTCTCCTTTTGGCTGTCCGTCCGACGGCTGTCCCTCTGTCCGAGTGTTTTGTCCTCTCGGTCACTGCGCTTTCGGTGCATTCTACCTGGACGTCCCGATTGCCCCCAACAAAATTTTCACATTCAATGCCCTAAAATCATGGGAGATATATCAGCATTGGTGTATGAGCACCCATCATGTGCCCATTATGCATGACCCTTCTAAACAAATTATGAACGGGCGCCCTTTAGATAGGGATCTCGGTATAGGTTACTGGAATCGACACACAAGTATCCCTTAGGCGAGTATCAGGCATGACACATCTGAACAAACTACGCACATGTGCTCTTCGGGTGCCCATCAAGAGCCAATCAGAAAATTATCTTCATTAAGAGGATTCTTGAACTAATATTGATAGAACCTCCCATGAAACTACATGCAGCCAACTTACAAATCAAAAATATGGATATGCACAAGGAATGTAGCACTCACATGCCCATCCCAACAATTATATATGCTAACACTACCTAGCGATTACAATAAACTCAAAGAATTAGGTACTTTCCCAACGCAGATTATACCATGAGATTTATTCTTCGCAATACAGGTAAAAATGAAAATCCAAGAACACGAAAAATTAAGAGATTGAGAGAGAGAGAAACAGATGAAATATCATACATGGGTTGGACATGGCTCACCATCAATGTGATAAAAATGAGGAAATGAACCAACCTATCAACAATGAAACATCGAAGTGATAAACCGCTGAATCCAATATTAATACAGAACGCTGACAAGAGAAAGCTACCGCCAAAGGGAAAATTTCATGTCACTACCTCGGAATAGGATTGAACTAACAAAGTTGACATGTCGTGGCGATACTTTGATTCAAAGCGACCGTTCAACTCGACAGAAGTTCTTTTCCACCGAGGCCTTTGGATTTAATCAAAGGAAACATCTTCAAAGAGTGATGGTGACAAAAGATGAAAATCAATTCAGAAGGAAGACTTACCTTAGAATAGATTTAGGGTTTTGAGATGAATCGATGACTACGTATCGATCCATCCCAGATACTTTCCTAACTGCTTCCGCGCCCTTTTTCACTCCGTTTCTCTCCGCACATCTCTTCGCTCTCCCCGTGAGCGTCATATACACTCCTCTGAAACTATCCAGTTTTCCCGCCTTTTTCATTTGCAATTTTTGTCCAGTTACCCTTTAAACATCATTTTAAATATTCATTTTAACACA
>JAODPA010076155.1:0-28375 GCA_025585075.1 Nepenthes mirabilis
AATTTACCCACAATTACCGAAAATAATAATTAATCTCAATTTAATCCGATATAAATATTTGGGGATTTCGGGATGTTACAAAATCATTAGATAAGCCTCATCAAATCTCCAATTAACATTTCATTGTCAAGATTTAAGATTTTCAATCACTAAATCCCTAATTTTTGTCCTAGGGTTCCATACGAAGCTTCCGGACATAAATCGCACACAAAATGTATAGCAAACGGTGAAATCAAAGCCATAAACCATAATAATCATATACAAATACAAAATTTATCCATATTTGTCTCCAATATATCACTATTTTTGAGTTTGGGTATAGAGCAAACTATCCGGATACAAATCAAACACAAAACATGAGTCATTCCACGAAATCAATGCCACCATTCGTGATACATATACATAAACATGAAATTTAATTCAAGACTCATGAGAATCAAGCAACATTCATAGCAAAACTTAGAGGGTGAGGATTTTAAAGTATAAATGTCAAAATTGAGATATTAAAATATGGTAAAAACAAAAAATAATTTCGAAGGTGCACTTGCCTTAGCTTGATCTACCGTTATTTTTACCCGGATCGGATCAGAATGGCCAAAATCTCCCTTCTTTTCTCTTTTTTTCCTCTCCTTTCTCTCCCTCCTTCGCTACTCTTTGTGCGAATTGTCCTTCTCTCTCCTCCCCTTCCCTTTTTAAAACAAATTGAAAGCAATTCTGTGGCTAAAAGTCAAACTTGCGCTCGAGTGCCTAGCGAGCACGCATCGAGCGCACAAGCACTAGAGTTGGCACCCTCTAGCTCGCTCGAGTTGGCGGCATGCAAGCCCCTTTCTGAAGTAATCTATCTTTTTCACTTGCTGCTGGGCTAGAGCCAGCAGCGAGCCTAATTCTACTATTTGCTGAACTAAGGCAAATTTTTCACTTTTCTCAATTTTACTTATCACAATTTTAATAATACCAATTTGATTACTAGAATTATTATGTTTTGGGAACTCGGACCTCACAAACCCAGGGCACAACCACACAGAGCAGCCAAGGGAGAAAGAGGAGAAAAGGAAAGGGAAGGGTTTCTCCATCGATTTCAGCCCAGTTAGAGTAGGAAAATTGATAAATCAGGTTGAGGTAAGTATACCTCGAACTTTATTTTCCATTTTTCTAGTTTTCTAATATCTCCACTTTGACATTTATACTTTAAAACCCTCGTCCCCTAAGTTTTGTTATAAATAATTCATGTTTCTTATGATTTTACGGCTAGATTTTGTGTTTATACATGATTATTATGAATTGTGTCTTCAATTTCATTGTTTGGCGCATTTTTGTATTCGATTTATATCCGGACGGTTTGCCTCAAACCCTAGCTCAAAAATTTTGATATGTTTGGTTCCAAAATTTTGAAAAATGTGATGGACTTGTATTTGACATATTGTTAAGATTGCTGGACAATTTTTATACGAGATTTTGTAAAAAGCTATACTGTTAAAAATCTCTGAGAGTATTCAGAACTATCTGAAGGATTATTTGTTAGAGTTTAATTAGCCTTTGGGGCATGATGAGTTACGATTAAGGAAATACCTTTAGTTAAGTAAATCCATAAGAAATTGGACCTAGGATTGCTATACAGTCAGGTAAGATTCTCTGGCATACCTTAGAATGTTACGGTGGTAATCGATAATAGCTCCATCCATGGAGTAATACGCGGTCTGCCTCTCCTCGGGGCGTCAAATTGGGAGGATAGAAACTTTTGAACTTTGAATTTTTTGAAATAATAACCTTTGAACTTTGGCCATGGATTGTATAGAGTGATTACAATCTATTCTCGATTATTTGCTCTCTTGGCTAGTAGGGTCTACTTGTTTGGGTCCCTTTGGACAATAAAGGTGAATTAGAAGAATAAGTGAATGTTAAAATTGACTTATGATTTCTGACATGCTTTTATAACGACTAATACTTTTCTCATTTTTCCATATGCATTTTTGTTCTTTGATAATCCCATGGCTTTTCCTCTATTGTATTTATGTTTTGTATAAAGGTTTCACTTGCATGCTTTTATGGTACCTTGCGGGGCTTTGACTCACCCTGTTTGTTTTTGCCCCCTCTAGATGAGACAGTATAACTACTGCCTGATAAGTAAGAGTAAAGAAAGGATTTAGCTAAAGAAGCCTTGAGGAGTCCAAAAGTCTCTTGAAGAACTTTTGGAGTTTGATAATAGTGAATATAAATAACTAATTTTGTGGATGGAAATTATGTATTTATAGTAATAGCATATTATGTTTTATGTTGGGATACTATTTTTTTTTTTTTTGCTTTCACAGGATTATCTTATGGATTTAGTTTTGTTTCCACGTTTTGATTTTTGGATTTGTATAGGTTCCTAGATGGTATCGCCCTTTTGAACCGATGTAGTGGATAGGACTATTGTGTTGGAGCCATGGATGAATATGTAATTTTGATGATTCTGTGTTTGTATTATGAATGAATGAATGTTAAAGACTATTTTTTTTATGTTTATTCAAGTTGTTTGTATTGGATTTTTTCTAATTTTAGAGGAAACTTTGCCCAATTTTCTGCTGATATTTAAAATCCTTGCACTGCCTCATGGTCGTCTACTCCTTATGATACAAATATTTAGATCCTTAGAATCATTAGACAATGACCAACTCTAAAAGCAACACCTATAAGTTCTCAAAGGAGAGACCTCAATTTCTAACTCCAAACCACAGGTGGAGCAACTCTAATCCAGGACTTCTCCCCCACTTAATTCGAGGGTAGCCATCCATACACGATGCAGCATAACATAATCCTAAACCTTTCTCAAAAGTATCACATTCTATTACAACTCACTTAATCCATCAGGGATCAACACAAATGACATGGTCGACAATCTACCATTCAATTCGTGGAGGTTATTCCCACATATCTCATCCCGATGGATACCGATCACTTCTAAATCAAACGCCCCATAGACACCACAGTTCTTGAGGAACACTGAATCGACACCTTGCCGGATTCACCTAGGCCTAAGAGAAACGCACACTTGCAATATTAATTCGTCCTTTCCAAATGCACTCTCGCTCAAATCTCTACAAGACCACATTTATACTATCGAAGAAGCTACATACCCAACATGACACTTATTTTAATCAAACTTATATTCTCCCTTGAATGGGCATATGGCTATTTGCCTTCCTAATCATGACCCAACCCTCAAACTGAGTTCATACATTTCCTATGATTTTATAAATTCATCAATGAGGCATCACAATGTTGACCCAAATGTGGCCGAAAGATCCACTCTGTTAAATCCACTATAATTCCAATGAACCTTCAAACCAAGACGGCATTACCATAATTCGCAACAGTCATATCTTTATCCCAAATGCTACCACGGGAACAATTCTCTATTATGCACAATCAATCACACTATGTATGTTGATTGATCTTAAAAATTATTAAGCCTTTGCAATAGATCAAATAAATCACCTATTAATTTACAAGACCCGCACATCAGACCATAAATCTCTCAAGTGACTTTAATTTCTAATCATGCACAATTAACCTCATTGGTTCTAAAGAATCTCACAATGGGCACCTAACCGATACTTCCTCAATTCTATATAAAATTCTTAAAAATTATTGTTGATTCCAACATAACCTCGAATAAACGAATAAACTCGAGAAATACAAATAAAATATAGATTCAGAATCCCAAAATAATACATACTCTGAAATGTCAATATTCGAGAATCTTACCTTCCACCACAGTAGACAACACCCCTATACTTGTGCTATCACCACAAAACCTCGATCCTAGGCACTAAACTTCTTCACTATCCGACTCTTGAAATACAGACACTCCTTAATCATATGGTCAAACTATCCACAATTGAAACATGCTCCCAAAAATCCATTGAAGCAAAATATTAATCCATAAAGCATCCACAAACATATCCTACGATAGCTCTTCATCCTCGAGACCCATGACTCATTTTACATCAACCACCCAAGGTTGACTTCACCTTCTATCTATATGAATAACATTGCCTTATCTTCTTCTGAACATTGGATCACTGTAAACACAATCTTAATTTTCAAGGCCCATACCTCAACTTCTATAGGATCCGAGCTACCACAAAAGTTTAGGCACTCTTAAAAATTATTGTTGATTCCAACATAACCTCGAATAAACGAATAAACTCGGGAAATACAAATAAAATATAGATTCAGAATCCCAAAATAATACATACTCTGAAATGTCAATATTCGAGAATCTTACCTTCCACCACAGTAGACAACACCCCTATACTTGTGCTATCACCACAAAACCTCGATCCTAGGCACTAAACTTCTTCACTTTCCGACTCTTGAAATACAGACACTCCTTAATCATATGGTCGAACTATCCGCAATTGAAACATGCTCCCAAAAATCAATTGAAGCAAAATATTCATCCATAAAGAATCCACAAACATATCCTACGATAGCTCTTCATCCTCGAGACCCATGACTCATTTTACATCAACCACCCAAGGTTGACTTCACCTTCTATCTATATGAATAACATTGCCTTATCTTCTTCTGAACATTGGATCACTGTAAACACAATCTTAATTTTCAAGGCCCATACCTCAACTTCTATAGGATCCGAGCTACCACAAAAGTTTAGGCACTTAATCATTACTAAATCGATCGCAATCAACATCCTTGGATTCGCTATACTAGACTGGACTCTATGTTATACTCACCTCGAGCCATCAACTCCATCTTGTGCACCTCACTTGCCACGCTAATCAAGTATCCCTTCTAAGCAAATTACTAGCCTAAGGACCTCAACCCAGAATTAATCAAACTTGAACTTCAAACTAAAATCATTTAATCTAGGCCCTAAATCATTGTTGATGCACTCAAACACTAGATCGGTATTGATCAAATTCAACCATTAAGGCGCCTCCATACAACTCCTCTTCTCGAGCTCATGATCGACCATCACTACGAGTAAACCCTCGTCTAAGAGGCAATGCTAATACGTTTTCTAAAATAAGGACTATTCAGGTTGTCCTACTCTTAAGACACTAACTAGGACAGTATAAGCTAGACAATCAAATGTAACCACCCATCCTAACCTAGTGCTAGCCGAAATTAGCCAACTTGGATTACTAGAACTATCCGGTCTAACTTAATTGTCCCACACCAACACTACTTATTTAATCTATCTTTCTCTAACCTAAACTTCTATATACGATTCAAATTAAACCTAAGGCATCCTTTTCTCTAATACCACCTATGACTGAATGGGTCATAATCCTCTAATAACCTTCGTTAATAATCATACTTGACCAAATCAGAGTAATACGCTATTATTTGTAAATATACTAATTTTTATAGAAAATTGTGCAGAGTCTCCCTTAAATTTTGACAATAACCATGCATATAACCTAAATAATAAAACCTGTACAAAGCATATAAATAGGTAGACTTTAATAATCACAACACATACACAGGATCAAAATCAAAATACCATTACATCTATGGCTCCAACACAGTAATCTCAAATTATCATATTGGATCTAATAAGAAATGCCATATAGGAACCTATACAAATCCAAAACCAAACCTGCGGAAGCATAACTATAATCCTTAAACAACTTACGAAAGCATACTATGCCATAATAATATACAACATGCCATATTAATACACAACATTTATCTAGTATCAGTTATTTACATTCACATTATGTCAAACACATCCAATTTTCAATTCTCCGAGGTCTAGCAATCTTCCTTTCGCTATTTGCTATCTTTACTCTTTCTCATCAAATATTAGCTTATTGGTTTAACCTGGAAGGATAAACAAAAATAGCAAGGGGTGACCCAATTGCTTAGTAAGGTACTATAATAACAACGATATACAAATTTTTCATATAAAACACACACACACACACACACATATATATACAAAGAGATACATCAAAGAAATTAGGAGCCAAATATGTATATATGGACAATGCAGAATCACAAAATAATGCATGAACATGAACTTGTGGACAAATCTTGTCTTTGTTTATTTTATTTTCTCTGTTAGTAATTTCTTTCACTTATCTTAGTCAAAAAATAAGCTTAAAATCATATAACAGCTTAAAACTTACTCGTCCTTTAGGATAAATCTTATTGTCTTGAGGGATCAGGGCTAGTAGGCCCTACCAACTAAGGAAGCAAATGATCCAGGATAGATTGTGTTCACTCTACACAATCAAAGGCCTTGTGTGAGATCTAGATCCCAAAATGTGATAATTATGGAATAATTATGTAGATGAAAATCATGTTCGGGCTTAAGTATGGTAGAAAATTTGATACCGAAGTAAAATGAGGCAAAATGGGCCAAAACAGGAGGGGCGCTTGAGCACCGCTTGAGCACCATTTTCTGAATATGGCCACTTAATGGCCGCCCAATGTGAGTTGGGAGTGGGCGAAGGTTATGAGGGTGGTGCTTTATAGGTGCTTGAGCGCCAACCCAGGCGCCATTTTGCAAAAGGGAGTGCTCGAGCAGCCTGACTGGTATATAAGTGCCATGTGCGATTTCCTTTGGCCATTTCAGCCGTTCCAGTGAAGAGCAATGGGAGAGAACAGAGAAAAGGGAATGAGAGGTAGAAATTTGCCCGTTCTACTCCATCCGAGTAAAAATAACGATAGATTGGATTTAGACAAGTGTACCCTGAATGTTACCATCTGTTTTTACTATTTTTTTGTATCTCTAAAATTATATTTAAGCTCTAAATTACTATTTCTCTCTGTTTACTACATATGAAGTATGTTTCTATAAATTAATTGGATAGATTTCAAGGTTATCTGTATGTATCGCAATATAGGGCTTCAGTTTCATAACTGTACATGTGTAGGCGTCCGATTGTGGTCCAATAGTTCCGTACGAAACCCTAGGTCAAAATTTGGGGATTTTATGTATAAGTTTCCTAAATTTTGAGATATAACTGTGATTCTGTAATATGATAAGGATTGTAAGGTAATCTTAGTTTGAAAAGCCCCATAGGAATATACTGTAGAGCTTCTGAGACATTCTGAAGGCTATTTGAAGGATCTCTGATTAAAGTTTAGTCTGAAAAGTCCCATAGGAATGCACAATTAATCTTTTGGGATATTATGAAGATATCTGAAGGATTATGAAATAAGATTTAATTGGTCGACTGAAATACAATAAGTTAAGGGATAAAGAATAAGAAGAAATGTATGAATCCGGAGACAGAAATGCTAATTGGCGGTTTGATGAAATTTATCTGACAAATTGCACTTGAGAAATTAATCTGAAACTGTATTGTTGAGTCATAAAGAAGCTCTAAAATTGACTGAAGGTTTAATCGTATGAATTGGAAAGGTTTTAGTGGTCAGGAGAATTATGGTAAGAAAATAGGGATAAAAATGTTCTCCATTAAGTGAATCAGTAGGATTCCGGTATAGGTAGTCCATAACCTTGTCCTTAGGTTACTACATGAAAACATTGAATAACAGGCAACAGAATTACATTGAATAATAGCTAATCGAACTATAAACACCATCCTACCCTTGGGACATAAAGTATGGAGGGTATGTAAGGAACTAAACTGAACAAAAATTATCCTGCCCTCAGGATATAAAGTATGGAGGGTATGTATAGATTAAATTGAATAGAAATCATCCTACTCTCAGGATATAAAGTATGGAGGGTATGTAAAGATTAAAAGTGAACAGAAACCATCCTTCCCTTGCAATGTAAAGTACGGAGGGTTTGTAAATGATAAAACTGAACAGAAACCATCCTACCACCGGGATGTAAAGTATGTAGGGTTTGTAAATGATTAAACCGAATAAGAATCATCTTACCCATGGGATGTAAAGTATGGATGGTATGTAAAGGCTAAACTGAATAGAAATCATCCTGACCTCGGAATATAGAGTATGGAGAATAACAGATTGAAAAGAAAATTAAATATTCTGAAATATGAATTCTAAATTGAGAACTAGGTTAAGGTTCTAAAATATAGATTCTAAACTGAGAACTAGGTTAAGGTTCAGAAGTACGAATTCTGAACTAAGAATTAGGTTAAAGTACTGAAATATGGATTCTGAACTGAAAACTAGGTTAAAGCTATGAAATATATATTCTGAACTGAGAACTAGGTTAAAATTATGGAATATGGATTTTGAATTGAGAACTAGATTAAGGTTCTGAAATATCGATTCTGAACCAAGAACTAGGTTATGGTTTTCAAATATGGATTCTAAACTGAGTACTAAGTTAAGGTTTTGAAATTTGGACTCCGAACTGAATTCTGAATCAGGAACTAAGGATCTGAAACCAAAGGTTTTCTAGTATTCGGCACCGTAATAGGTTTTCTAGTACTCTGCATCGTAATAGGTTTTCTGGTACTCTGTATTGTAATAGGTTTTCTGGTACTCTACACCGCAATACGTTTTCTAGTATTATGCATCATATTTATGCTTCTGTTCTCTCACCTGCATGCATGAATTTTCAGCATTCCTTTTTAAGTTCTCTTCTGAAAGGACATATATGTTCTGTATGCATGTAAAACTGTATGTTTTCACTGTTTTGGGTACATTTGCTGAGCTGTTAAGCTTACTCCTTGCTTTCTGTTCTCCCCTCTAGATAAGGAAAGGCTTGAAAAGGATCGAAGTTAGATCTAGCTAGAAGAAGGGAAAGCTCCTAAGTTTTGAAGACCCTGAAGGACTTCGGTGGATCAAGAGATTTTTGATTATTGTAGCTAGCATTTTGAAAATGAACATTGTATATTACGATAATGTGAAAAATGTTATATCACGATGTATGTTATGTTATTGCTTCTGTAGGGTTCTATTAAAGATATAGATGCTTTCGCTATTCTGTTTCTTTGGATTTGTACAGGTCTTAAATGACATCTCCTTCTGAGTTTGAAATGTTAGATATAATGGTCGTGTCGGAGCCATGGATAATATGGTAGTTTGTGATCCTGTGAATGTGTATTGTAGGAAAATATTTCATATCTAAGTCTTCTGATAGCCTTAGAGTTCTCAGTAATTTTAAACAACATATCTTTTAGCAAAATTTTGGATAAAATCATCCAATAAGCTTGAATAATTCATCATATAATATTTTTACCCCATAACTCAAAATTCACAAAAATCATATCTTCATTTTTGAGCTCACGCTTAAGAGAAATGTTCGAAACAAAATTCGGACATGAGATACAAATTAAACAGCAAAATTGAACCCATAATCCATGCTTAAATGAGCAATTTATTGATAAAATTGTAAGAGAATTAGAAAACATACAATATTACTTAACAAATCTTAAAGGAGAAGGTATTAGAGCAATAATACCCGAAATGAGATAACAAAAAGCAACAACAAGGAAAGACAAAGCTTAGGGTACACTTACTTAGCCTGATTTACTTTTTTTCTTACTTTGATTAAGTCGGAAATCACTTGGAATCCCTTCTCTTCCTCTTCTTCCCTCTCCTTTCTCTCCTCTGCTTCGGCTCGTCGTGCCCTATTCTCCCCTCTTTTTCCCTATTTAAAATGCTTAATAGTAAGTCAATGGGTAAAATATCTGACTGTGCTTGAGCGCTCGTTGGGCGAGCCTCGGGTGCATCCTCCCTAGAAATCGTGCCCGAGCGCACTTTGGGCATAGCCCTCATTTTCCTTCAACGGCGATCCAATCTCCATTTTCTCAAATCCATTCATCCTAATCTTAATTATATTAATTTAACAGCTAGAATTTACTATGTCTTAGATACTCGTACCTTACATCGGATTAGAGGTATATCGCTCACCACTAGGTGTTGAATTACAGGGGTCCGCACTTTAGAATGTGCAGAAAAAAACACATTCCTTTCCTTGTTTGACCGCACCGTTGGCTGGTAAAGCATACTCGTCCTGATCCGCAAAATAAAGAAGTATTTATGCATGATTTAGAACCTAAAGTAAGAACGAGTAAAACGGAAAAAATAAATATATTTCAGAAAGTGTATTTGATCATGCCTCATATCTATATGCATCCATACATATTGCTCCTATTTCCTTCTTTATTTTATTTAAATACATTATATATTATTCTTGATTATATTACACTTGTTGAGCATTTGGCTCACCCTTATTATTTTTTTTTGCCTCTAGATGAGTATGGGCTTATGCCTGATAGGGCAAGGTAGAGGATTAGAAGTCAGCTAGGCATAAAGTTCTCAGAAGATATATTTGAGGACTTAGTCTTTGTGATTTTGTACCCTTATGTAGTACTTTTGCATATTTTTTTTGAGGATTTGTATATTGAGGTAGTCGTATGTCGGATGATGTACATGTAGTTAACTCCTGCTATATTTGATGGTTGTAAATGCTTCCGCAAGTTTTTATGGTTTCTATAGACACCTAGTGGCATCTTATTTCAGATGACGTCGTAACCAGAGTTATGACGTTGGTGCCACATAATTTTAGTGGCCTTTTGGGTCTTGTGTTGTGATGTTATGGTTGTATATTGTGCTGTGCAGAGATATTTGTATAGGTTGTATTTGTTTGGCTTTTTTTTTTTTTTTTGCCAAAACTCTGCTAGATTTCAGTTAGGAAAAAACATGGTCCGTCACATTGACGATAGCACATTCTCCCAGCATGATTCCTACCACAAAATTCACACACCGACCTCATAAACTGAGGCTTTAATTGTGAAGACTTCACCCCTATTGACTTCCTTTTGACTTGAGCCTTAGACTTTAAATGGGAGCCTTTAACCCTTGAACTTTGACCTCTATTCTCTGACCTCCTCTAAAAATACTATTCCTGTAGCTACTCTTGTTCAATCAGTAGGGTTTGATCAAGCACTTCACTATAAGTTCATAGACAGAGGGGAATAAGCTACTTCCTAATAAAATTTTGGAGCCCTTGTAGAAACTTTTGGGCTCTCTAGGCCACATCACGTTGAGAGTAAAATGGAACAACTCAATAAATTTCAAATTATACTTTGCCATTGTCTCATTTTCTTGCTTCAAGTAGCTAAACTCATCCTTCTTAATCTCTTGGACAATCATGAGGAAGAATTTCTCAATAAATGCCTCCACAAAAACAACCCATAAGATTCCTCCATTCTCCTTTTCAAAAATTTGACATTGAGTTGTCCAACATTGGCTTGCCTCTCCTTCCAGCTTATAGGCAGTAAACTTAACTTTGTGTTTGTGATGGACCATATTAAAATTAGGATCTGTTAATGTCCCACCTGGACAATGTCTGTCAAAACAAACACAAAGCATAGCACTAGGACAAACATATACATATCACACTAATACTACACTGGATCCAAAAGCCATAAATAAAATGCGTGGCTCCAATGTCATATCTTCGAATACAATGTCAGCACATAGAGATGCCACTAGGTACCTAAAGTCAAACCATAACAACCTACGAAAGTATATATATTTATCAACATATTGTGGAAACTAATCACACTTGTAGATCATCAATATACATAATATACATCGATACATATCCCATAAAATGTAAAAAAGTCCTCCATACATAGTACAAAATCACAAAAGCTGAGTCAACAAAATAATCTTCTAATCTATAGCCTAGCCAACTGCTAATCTCTATTCCACCTAATTGGGTATAAGCTCGCGCTCATTTTAAGGCAAGAAAATAATGAGTGAGCCGAATGCTCAGCAAGGCACAATATAATCAAAGACAATGAGCAGTGTACTCAAAATAAAGGGAAGAGAATGTGAGTATATACAGATGCATAAATATGAAACATGATCAAATGTATTTTCGAAATATATTTATCTTTTCACATTTTATGCCCAATTAGGGCATGCCTGGGGACATTAGCCATCAAAATATGACTCCAAGTCATAATATCATGGTAACTTATTCTTTTGAGGGAGGATCCACCAAACTTATTTTACATATATAGTTTATCTCTCAGATATCTCCATCTTGGAGATCAAATCCGTCAGAATCCAAAATTTGGATCTTCCCTCCAATTATTCATATGTTTATTATTTTTCTTACTAATTTAAGTCTTTACATGACTTAACTTACATACATACATCATATACGTAGAGATGATATAGAATTCTTACCGTCGACGAGCAGATTGTGTGACGAACCGGCCATATTCCACCACATACGACTGCCGTCGAGCCTATCCTTTGCATCATATATAGTATAAATACTAATTAGGTTGACATAAAAATTTTTCTTTTCTTTTATATATACCTTCTATTTTGTACATAGGATCGTTTAAAGTCGAACTCCTTGAGTTGGCCACCAAAGTTTTTGGTTCTTACTTGACCGGCCAATGAAGAGGACAGTCGGACATGAAGGTCCCGAAACAAGCTGAGATGCCACTAGGAATCATAAAATTACTCAAACCATAACATCGTACGGAAGCATACTATATTCATTAACTTTCACAGCGGTAGTATTGTACAAAATGCTTCCCAAAATAATCAACAGAGAGTACATCAAGTCTGTTCTTGCCATGATGCGTAATTCTAGCTGGCTACTCGTCCTACCTCGTCCACCTTACTCTCATTTCTCGTCATCCATAAGCTTCTCATCATCTGAAAATAGTAAGAGTGAGCTACAAGGCCTAGCAAGGTACCCACATGCAGAAATCATTAATATATATAACTTCGGATTAAAGTAAAGGTTTCATCACATACTGAGTATACGAAAATCATCATATCATTTCTTTTTAAGTTCAGAAATCCGTGTTCTTATTCTTATTATCTTGTCTTCAGAAAAACTCGTAAAACCGTTCGAAATTCTTATCATCTTTAGGGACCGGACAGGAGCGGACAACATCGAGGAAGGGTTGTGGCTACCCCACAACCTAGAGTCGTATCCTCTCATTATGCTCCTCGAGGCGGGAGGTAATGCATTTGACCCGGCATACGGGGCCATAGTTTATAAGCCTTGTGCCACCAAAAGTCTCCTCCCGTGGCCCAGGAGGCAGTCCTTGAGTGTCACTCCAATATCCTTCATCCATCTTTAACAACAAGTTTAATGAAAACTCGGTTCTTGGTTCATATCTTTTAATGGCCATCCATCATAGTTCAAAAGTCGGAAGTCGTAGAGTTCCACTTTTCGTCCGGATTACATACATATCTTTCCTTGTTCTTATAGCCTTTGTTCTTAACTTCAAATAATTAAAGTCCGTATAGTCTTTCCTTTATCGTCTTAAAACTGAAGATCTTCTTAGCAAAAGCCGGTGGTCTTTTCAACAAAAGATGAAGTTCTTTTTATCAAAGGCAGGAGTTCTTTTTATCAAGAGGCAGAGGTCATTTTAACAGAAGCCGAAGTTCTTTTTATCAAAAGCAGGAGTTCTTTTTATCACAAGCTATATGTCTTTTCAACAAAAGCTGGAACTCAAAAGCCGGAGTTCTTTTTCAACAAAATCCGAAGTTCAAAGGCCGGAGTTCTTTTTCAACAAAAAGTCAAAGTTCTTTTTATCAAAAGCCGGAGTTCTTTTACCACATGCCGGAGGTCTTTACTCAAAAGCTGAAGTTCTTTTTATCAAAAGTCGGAGTTCTTTTTATCAAAAGCTGAAGGTCTTTTCAATAAAAGCCGAAGTTCTTTTTATCAAAAGCTGGAGGTCTTTTCAATAAAAGCAAGAGCTCAAAAGCGGGAGTTCTTTTCCAATAAAAGCTGAAGTTCAAAAGCCAGAGTTCTTTTCCAAAAAAAGCAAGAGTTCTTTTCTCAAAACCGGAGTTCTTTTCTCAAAAGGCCGAAGTCCTTTTCTTAAAAGCCAAAGTTCTTTTCTTAAAAGCAGAAGTTCTTTTCTTAAAAGTCGAAGGTCTTTTTCTTAAAATCGGAGGTCTTCTTCCTCAAAAGCCGGAGGTCTTTTTCATCAAAAGCTGCAGGTCTTTTTTTTTTTATTAAAAGTTGGAGGTCTTTTTCATTAAAAGCTAGAGGTCTTTAACAAAAGTTGGAGATCTTTTACAAAAGTCGGAGGTCTTCTTCAACGTATAACAAACAGACTTCTTAAAACATGCAATTATCGAAGTCATATAATTCAGCAAATAACCATGCTTTGTGCATAAAATAATCAAACAGCATGAAATAAAAGTGCTTCAATTAATCATGCAGTTAACAGAAGATTCTTCCTTAATTTGAATGATCAGAACAAATATCATACGTGCCGTACATAAGTTCATCAAAAATCAGATATACTTATGATGTAAACATGCATTTACTTGTATTAAATCATGGTCTTAAAACGAGGAGGGTACACTTGCCTGAATCTCCTTGCTTAGAGCCTGAATCTCCTTACTTAAAGCATGAATCTCCTTACTCAGAGCCTTGGTGGAATTCTTTCTTGGTTCTTTCACTAGAAAGCTTAGCCAAGAGCTTTCCCCTTCCCCTATTTCCTTAAATTCTCTAGTTCCCTATTTATAGGCCTTTGTTTTGACGGTAGCAGGTAGGCAGGTCAATCACTCTGGGGTGGTTTGGAGTAGGTTACCTACTCAGGCAAGGCTATTCTGACTTTACTTTTTGTAAGGGCTTCCTTACTGGTGTTGCAGGTATGATTATTCTGACTTTACTTTTCATAAGGGCTTTCTTATTGTTTCAGTTAACTGGCATTGACCTGTTATGTCTTCTTTTAGGGCTTTGTATTGTCTCAGCACTTTTGACTTTTGTCTTACCTTGATTCGCTTTTAAATGTTCGTCCTTTATTTTCGGTCAACTATCGTTGACCGGATTAGGTTTTCTCTTTCGTGTTTTCGGTCAACTGGCATTGACCGGGTTAAGTTGCTCCTTCTTACATATTCCGGTTAACTGGTGTTGACGAGATTTTACTTACCTTTAACCTTTTCCGGTCTCCATTTTCCCTCCACATTTTCTAGTCAACATAAGTTGACTGGATTATGTTTTCCCTTCATGCTTTCCAGTCAACATGTGTTGACTGGATTACGTTTTCTCCTCACTCCGACCGTTATTCTTTCTTATCAACACCGACTCCATCAACACCAACGTTGGCCTCAATATCAACTTCGGCCTTTATGATTTTATATGGCCACTTCGGCCGCATATCACTTCACAAGTCCACTCCGGTCCCCTTCTTGCTTCTAAGTCACTTTGGTCTTGAAGAGGCCACAATGCCACTCCAGTCTCACTGCACATAAAGCCACTTTGGCCACTACAACACGAAACACTCCGACATTTTTACTTCACATAATCAGCACAAAATTTTTATCAAAGGCAGGCCGGTTTGGATTTTCACCTTAAGGCCGGCTTGGATTTCATCATGCAAAGGGCCAAACTTGATTTCATACCTTAGGGCCGGTTTGGATTTCACCTTGAGGCCGGTTTGGATTTCATGGTGCACCTGGCCGGTTTGGATTTCATGGCAACATGACCGGTTTGGATTTCATGCAAGGGGGAAGGCCGATCTTGATTTCATGCAAAGGGGAAGGCCGATCTTGATTTAGCATCCAAACTTCTTTCATTCTTATGGGGAGGGCCGAACTTGATTTAGCATCAAGGAAAGGCCGAACTCAATTTTCATTAGGGGAGGCCGAACTTAATTTTCACTATGGGGAGGCCGAACTCAATTTCATGCTCTAAGGGAGGTTAATCTTGTTTTCATTATGCAAGGGTGGCTAGTTTCCTTTATTTTATTACATTTTTTGGTCAACTGGCATTGACCAGATAACCTTCAATTGCCCTCAATTCCTTGATTATATTGGCCCGATGACTGAGACTTTCTATATTTTAAAATCTGGGCCGTTACAGATTGACTTTGAGAGCTTTCAGATTTCTTTTCTTTCACAAATGCAAATATCAAAGCTTTCAGATTATTTGATTGGACTTATACAAATATACATATCATTTGATCAGCATTTAAACAAGAAAAAGTTACACAAAATATTGTTTGAAGTTCTCAGGTAAACAGTACCCGTGAACAATGCACATGAACAGTGCACCGATGCACTTATCGATTAATTCTTAGAATTTTGGACATCAAACGAGTAATTTATGGAACCCAAGGCATAGATAACTATAATCCCAAGTCAATTCATACATTTAACTCCAAATCGAAGCTCAAATGGTGTCTGGGCATGGGTTAAGGGCTTCACGAATGAATTTCATTACATAACCACAAATTCAGATACCCGACCAATAAATTAACTTACCCAGGTCATGCCTAGCCAAATTCTAGTCCCAAATTAATCAAAAGCCCAAAAATTTCTGTGGGATTTCATGCTTAGTGTGAGGGTTAGGGTTTCCAATGTCCGAAATCAGGCCTACACTACAAGTTTGGACTCCAAATAGTCATAGATGTATGCTTAGATTATGAGAAGCATAAAATATAAATTTAATCGGGTATCGAAACGAGAATACCCTAAGAAAACAAACCAAAAGTGCAAGAAAATGAAAGAGGGTATGAGTGTACTTGTCTTGGCTCGATCTATCACCTTTTAAATTGGCTCTCAGACGAAATTAGACTCGCGGGCCTCCATCTCCCCTTCTCTCTCTTCCTCTTCTGTGAGGTTTTGGGTCTGAAAACTTGATAATGATGAGGTGATTAGTATGCTAATGATCAATACTAGGCCTATGGAATGAATAAGGTTGGGTATCGGAAGAAAAATCAAGAAGAATTTGGGTTCGTGCTGCTGAAGCGCTGCCAGCAGGCTTGAGCCTACTGCGCGCTCGAGCCGTGGCTCAAGCGCGATTTCCAGAATTGCACCCGCCCGCTGGCCGCTCGAGCACCGCTCGATCGGGATTTCCAAAATTGCGCCCGCCTAATGCTCGCTTGAGGCGTGCTCGAGCGGTGGTGCCTTTTTAAGCCGCGTCATGCTTCTTTCTTGTGACGGAACGGATTTTTTTTTTTATCCTCAAAAGCTTCCGTCAAACAGATATCACGATTAACGGTCTAAATATAAGGCAAGACTTATGCAGAAATTTCGGCAGAGTCTCCTTTGTAACTGGATGAAAACCCAAAAATACAACCCTATATAATCATCCAAAACAAGCACACGACTATCCATCATACACATTATATGCTTTCTATACTAAAATCAACATGTTCTAGGACATCAAAAATCACAAGATCAGTATACAAAATCATATGCAACTAGGCCTTTATGTTGACAGGCTTCTCCAAAATAGCTCCACTATGCTATGGTCCTCAAAAGTCTTCAAGAAGCTTCTCTCTCTGCTTACTCTTTTTTGTCAGGTAAAAGCTCTATGTCTCATCTGGAGGGGAAAAAAATACTAAAACAGTGAGCCGAGACCCAGCAAGGTACATGCATATGAACTGTAAAACGATTATGCCAATACGATCATATAACCATGCAAAACCATAATGTTTAATCAAACATCATCTGAAAAAAAAATTGTAAAGATATGCTATAACGATATTAAATCTCATGCTTCATAAATCATATCACTATAGGCTGTAAAACCATATCTATAAACTTTACTGATGCATGGTAAAACTGAAAACGGTACTTATACTGTTCACTGTCATCTTTTTACTATATACGATTTATTATCATCTTTTCATTCGATGATACTCTGTCATCTTTTCATCAGATATACTTTGTCATCTTTTCATCAGATGATACTCTATCATCTTTTCACTGTACAATACATTTTCATCTTTTACTGTGACATATCTTAACACTTTCAGACCCTACCAGTGTACCCTACTAGCGGAAGGGGCGAATGATCGAGGATAGATTGTGTTCAGTCCACATAATCCAAGGCCTATCATGTCATATCATATCATATATATATCCCATCTCGAGGGATATCTGTACTGTGTGCCACCCGAAGGTCGGCCTATATTCCTCCTGGCTTAACGCCCTTAAGGATAGGCGAACCATGAATCGCTCTATAGACAGAGCTATCCTCGATTACCACCGTAAGTTCTAAAGCCTCACCCAAGAACTTACCTAAACTGTAGTCAGTCTCGGGTCCCAAAATAACTACACAGAAATCATCTCTTTATCAAAAATCCTATTTTCGAAATCAAACTTTCACAACATAATTTCAGCACTTCTTTAAACTTACATGGGAATTTTATCGGTATACGTTCGTACATATTTTCGAAAACAAACTATACGGGAAGCTTCATTTCGATATCAATTAACTTTCATATAATAGAAGCTACGGTTAAAACGCATCAAAACCTCTTCATTTTTGTACATAGGGCTTCGCCAAAACCTTCGGACTCAAATCGGTCTCTTACTTGCACAAATTTCATGAAATTAATGTCATAGATGCTATGCATATACAATAAATCATGCAATTTACTCAAACTACACAACATTTTCGAGCTAGGGTTTCATCACATACTTTTCAAGAGAAATTGAACACCATTTTTATGCTTAATCATGAAATCGAAGCCAAATCTTGCAATAAACATGGATAAACACAAATCAAATCGAGTAATCGAAGGAAACATGCTTCATGTACTTTAAACATGCATCATCAACATTTTAGAGCATTTTCAACGGTTTTAAAGCATGAGAAATCAGTACAGTGAAAAACAGCGTTCGAAGTACACTTGCCTGAGCTCGCTCTACAATTATTTTACCCGGATCGGATCGAAATGGTGGTCTCTCCCCTTTCTTCCTCTTCGTGCTTGCTGTTGTGCCTCAACTTTCTCTCTCTAAAAATACATATCCTTTAATTGGCATTTAAACAAGGAAGTATTACACAATATCATCCGATATTTTCGGAAGAGTAGTACCCATGTACAGTGCACGTGAACAGTGCACACGTGCACTAATCGGTTGATTCTCGGAATTTTGGACATCCAACAGGTAATCTATAGAACCCGAGGCATGGGTAACTATAATCTCAAATCAATTTATACATTTAACTCCAAATAGAAGCTCAAACGGCGTCCGGGCGCGGGTCAAGGGCTTCGAGAACAAATTTCCATTAAATTCCACAATTTCGGATACCCAATTGGTAAACCAACTTACCCAAGTCATGTATAATCATAATCTAGTCCCAATTAAATCAAAAGCCCCAAAAATCGAAGCCCTAAACCACCCAGGCGTAGGGTTAGGGTTTCACGAACGGAATTTCACAAAATTTCACCAAATCGGGTACCCAATCGATGAATTAACTCATGGGGGATTTGGGTAATTATATTCTAGTCCTAATTCATGCAAAAGCCCCAAAAATCAAAGGCCGGAATCCACCCAATTGCGCATGAACAGTACACGCGCGTGGGTGAGGGTTTTGGATGCGCATAACGGTACGTAAACAACGAATCGGACGATGATTTTCACATATATACACAATTAGACTATGGGCATCGCAATGATATACATAGGGTTTAGTATCGAGGCAAAATACCCGAAGGGGATCGGATGAAAACCAACAGTAACGGAAGAAAAACGGTATAGATTTACTTGCCTCGACATGCTCTACGATTTCTCTAACGGGCTTGAAACCGGATTCGGACTTCATGGCCTTGATCTCCTCCTTTCTCTCTCTTGTTCGTCGCCCTCTCTCTCTCTTTAGAACCCTAGGATCATGGAAAATGAAGAGGAGAAAGCTGGGCGCACTTTCATATATCGCGCAGCAGCAGGCGGCAAGGCTTCAGGCAGTCCGCCGCTTGGGCAGAGCTCGAGCATTCATCAGGCAGAGGGCCGCGGATGCGCCACTGGTTTTTGCGCCTGATAGGAGGGCTCGAGCGCGCGGAGGGCACCGGTCTAGCCCGCGTCAAGCCTGCAGCAAGCCTACATCGGGTTTTCGCTATTTGGGACCCGTTTTGACCATTCTAACCCAATCTTTCACATCCTTGGACCTTATTTTTTATTATATAACCTCAATAAGTCATGATTATCACAATTTAAAACCCAAATCTTGTCAACGAATCAACATTTCACCGCATACAATTTTAGTTCCCGATTTACTAGTTCCGGTTCTTTGAGCTTTCCAATCCATTCCTCCCATACCTTTTGAACACAATTCATCTATTTTAACTTATCTACCTTCCAATTATCATATTTCGGAACTCGGGTCGTCACATTTCTCCTCATTTCCCCACGATCCCAAAAGCTTCTAGAGAGAGAGAGTACCCATTCTAGTGAGAGAAGGGAGGAGATCGAGGCTGTAGAGTCCAAATCTGTCCGAGAGCTAGTTATAAATGTGAAAACACGCGTCTAGTTAAGTGTTCTCATACTCACTTCTCATTCCCTTTCAATGTTTTGCTTGATTTTATTGGGTATTCTTGTGTCGATACCCACTATAAATGTTAGAATCATGAAACCCAAGATTAATGACCAAGGAATATGTAGTTATTTGTCCGAATTGAGTCCGATCCACTCGGTTTGGTTTCACCAAAGCCCTAACGCACGAAATTGGGGATTTTCTATTTCCTTTCCTTGTATCATGAAATTGACCCCAAAATGTGAATCCCCACGTCCCGATAATGTACATATGTTGGCCGCGGGTTCGATTTCTCATGTCTCGACCCGTTCGCGGCATCCGAGCCCTCTAAACGGGCGCTAACACTATTCACCCAAGACCCAAGGGGAAAATTGCCTATTTTTACATTCAGAAAATGTTGAAATGACTCTAGAATATGAATCCCTGCATCCCAATTGCATGTATATATTGACCGGATGTCCGATTCCATAAGATTCGACCCGTTCGTGGCATCCGGGAGCTTTAAAAGTCCCCTGTTATTGTTCATCCAAAAAAGAATGGGAAAATTGCATGCTTCTATCTTCATATTATGTTGAATCGAGCTCAAAAGATGAATCACCATGTCCCAATTGTGCGTGTGTATCAACTAGACGCCCGATCTCACAAGTATCAAACCATTCACGGCGTCCGGATGTTCAAAAAGAAACCTGACACTGTTCACCCAAAATGAAATGAGAAATGTACATGTTTTGCCCTCATTTAACTGTTATGAAAGTGATGTCTAATTGTTTCAATGTAATGTAAGCTCCGAAATGTGTATCCATGTGCCAGAAGTAAGGGAATGAGTCCCTGAGGCTTCTAAATGATATGTGATCATTAGAGGTAAGAAATCCTAATCTTTCTCATGAACTTGGAATGATTTGTTAAGAATAAGGGGATTGAGTCCCACAGAAAGTTGTGAAACAAGAAAGTAAATGGAAGGAAATCCACATTGTGCAATGTGATGGAATGATCTCCCGGATGGAGATGTATGTGATGGTATGATCTCCTGGATGGAGATGTATGTGATGGGAATGGGATTTTCCCGATTTACGAATGTGTATGGAAAATGTGGATTTCCCTCTCCAAGTGTGGAAACTAACCTTGAAACTAGGACCGTGATTCATAGGGGTAGTATTCTTTAGCTTACCATGTCCATCGCGGTGTGAACGCAAGAATACCTGGCCACGTATTTTGGCCACTCGTGGGAGCGGATGATGTTCGTGGTACACTTTAGGAAACTATTGTGGAAGAATGAGGATTGCCCTGGTCCCTAGGGGATATAGGGATTGTTTAGATGGCCGAGTGCTGCAGGCCTAAAATGTAGCCGTTTGGTTAAATATTGCATAGTGGAGATGCAACCGATGGCCGAGTGCTGCAGACCTAAAATGTAGCCGTGGCTTTAGAATGTGTAGCGAATACATTCCTTTCCTCGTTTTCTCGCATCGTTGGTTAGTATGGCCTACTAGCCCGGGTCCGCAAAGATGATATAATGATGAAAATGAATAATGCATAACCGATGTAATCGTGAGAATCTAATGATCCCAGATCTCCCCTGTTTCCCTCTCAAGATTCATGACTGTTGAGATTACACGTGTTCCCCCCTTTTCAGGTATTGCTTCTATTGCTTTCTACTATGAGATGTGACTTATGATTACATTTGCTAAGCTGTACGCTCACTTTTGCTGTTTATCTTTTCAGATGAGAACACTTAGCCGGCACTAGATTAGTTAGAGCAAGGAGAGAGACTTGCTTGAAGGGGTTAGCTGGACATTAAGTGCATTGAAGATTTGGTCATATTGTTGTAATGGGATGTAGCAGCCACTCATGGATGAAGCTGGCTTGTTATTATATATTATGGCTTTGTTATGCTTCCGCAGGTTTTGATGATTTAGTTACACTTCCACATCTATGTTGATGTTTTGAGCTTTATTTTATTTTAGATGGCATCTCTCTAGATCTAATAAGGTAGATAGGAGTACTGTATTGGAGCCATGGATGATATGACAGATGTTGTGATCCTGTGTGTTGTGTTATAAGCTTTGTGTTAATTATTTTGGTTAGATGTGTGCTTGTACAGGATGTATTTGAGCAGGTTGTATTTTTAGATTTTGTCTAGTTGCAGCGGAAACTCTGTTGAAATTTCTGTAAAATCCATAGGTTAATTATGGGCTTTAGTTGTGCTACTATTGACAGAGGTTATTTATTAGAAAAATAATTCGGTCCGTCACATCTTTCCTCTCCTCTCTCTTATTTTCTGCTAGAAAGCAGAAAAATGCCAAAGAAAAATAGCGCATGGCATTTTAGGCACAGGCATGCTGGAATTTGCGCCTTCTATTGGGTTCGATCCTAAAGCGAGCCCAACCTCGCTGGAATTTGTGCCTCCTTCTGGGCTTGAGCCCACGGCAAGCCCAACTCTTCATCTTCCTAAACTTTGATCAAATTCCCAATTTTTCAAAATCTGCTTATCCCAAAGTTAATCATACTAATTATATTAACTTAATTGCTAGGATTTATGCTATTTTGGAAACCGGTACCTGACAATATACGATACCAGAAATATATGCCACCATAACATCTCTCGTGGCCCAGGAGCATTTCTCAGTCTACCACTATAATATCTTAAGGCATGCTAGAAAATATCACCCTCTGATATACGATTTTCTTTGTCAAATTTCATTATTACTTATTCTTAATGGAAAGTCCACCATATTCTTAGCACAAAGTTCTTACTCCCTGGAGAACGAATCATCAAACTTAACAAATTATGGAGTTCACTTCTTATTCTTTACATAATTTTCGTAATTTTTTAGTACAAATATAGATTGTCATTTTCTTGTGGACTTAAATCTTCACATGACTTTAAATATTTGCATAAATTAACATATAGCTTAGAACAAATTTAGGAAATCCTTACCAAATTGAGCCAAATAAAACTTTGTAGCTTACGGACAACAATTCCGTTCACAAAATACATCCAACATAATTTCCAAAACATATAAAATAACATAGATAAAATATATGTGAATAAATACCAAATAATCACGTTCACAAGTTAGGGTTCCAACTTTTTAAAGCCAAATCATGCAAAAATCCCAAAATAAATAGGTAAAAAAGATGGGGCATGGGGTTAGGGTTTCCACGAACTCAATGCCACATAAAACATCCAAATCGAATGCAAAATCAACATATATGCATGCTTAAAGCATGGGTATTTCAAAATATAAGCTTAGATGGGCATTTGAGCAAAATTACCGAAAGAGAACGGAACAAAAAAAGCAATATGAGAAAGAAAAATATATGGGTGCACTTACCTCAACCCAATCTATGACTTCATTAACTAGCTCTAAGATAGAAATGAACCCAAAACCCTCGAACCCTTCCTTCTCTCTCTTCTCCTCCACACACTCTCTTCCTCCTCTCTCCTTTTCTACTAAAAAATGATCGAAAAGTTGATCGCGCGGGTATGTATATCTTAACCGACGCTCAAGCACAAGTTAAGCACTACTCGGGTGCCATGGCTCTGGAATCTGCGTCTCGAGCGCTCATCGAGCATGCCTCGGGCGTGCCCATTCTTGAAAATGCGCCTTGGGCATGCCTTCAGTGCAACACTTTTGTCTAACGCACCCTGGGCGTGCCTTGGGCATAACCCAAGTGCCTGGCCTCCTATGTGATGGATCGGGTCATAATCCCTTGATTACCTTTGTTAATGTTCATACCAAGTGTAACGGACCGGACCTCTTCTAGACTACAACACTCATCCATCCATTTCACAATGCAAATGAATAATGAGACAAATGTAAATAACCATGCATAATTTAAATAATAATAATGCACACAGGATCCAAACCGGTCAAAGCTCTTAAGTTGGCCTCATTTTTGCCAGCCAAGAATCTAGGTCGGCCTTATCTAGGTCGGTTGGTTCTTAAGGAGAAACCTTTGACTTATGAGATGCCACTAGAAACCAAAAATTTCTTAAACCATAAAGTTCAGCAAAAACATACAATTATCCAATTATTTATACAGTGGAACTGATATAAAAGAAGTCTCCAAAACGACCAAAAATACATCAAAAGTAGATCAAAAGCCGCTACATGAATATAGATCGGCCTTCCCACTTGGCTAGTTTGTCCGGCTCTACTCTTTCTCATCTGGATTGAATTTTTGCCCATTTGAAGGTGAGAAAACAGCAAGGAGTAAGCAGATTACTCAACAATATACAAATAAGCAAAGACATGCGTAGTTATTACATCAAAATGAAATCAAAAGAAACAGAATGAGAGCATTTTACATATAAAAACATAAAAACATGGGCAAACACATTTTCATGAGAACTGATTTCCAAATCCAATTCAAATCAAAAATCAATTTTTCTTTATTGACTACATTTTAGGCCTGCAGCTACTCGATCGTCGTATATCAGAAACGACTATATTTTAAACTTGCAGCTACTTGGCCATCATATATCAGAAATGACAACATTTTAGGCTCATAGCTACTTAGCCACCATGTATTAGAAATGGATATATTTTAGGCCTGCAGCTACTCGGCCATTATATATCAGAAATGGCTACATTTTATGCCTACAGCTATTCGACCATCATATATCATAAACGACTACGTTTTAGACCAGTAGCTACTCAGCCATCATATATAAAAAACGGCTATATTTTAGGCCTGCAACTACTTGGTTATCATATATCAGAAATGGCTACATTTTAGGCCTACAACAGCTCGGCCATCATATATCAGAAATGGCTACATTTTAGGCCTGTAGTAATTTCGCCATCATATATCAGAAACAGCTATATTTTAGGCCTGCAACTACTCGGCCATCATATATCAAAAATAGCTATATTTTAGGCCTGCAGCTACTACATCATATATCAAATCCAATGTTCTTAAATCTTGAGCTTCAAATAACCAAAGTCCTTAAAAAGCAAACTTACTTTTACAAATGGCGAACAACACATGCAATTGGATGAGATCTTTAACTGAGCAAACTAATACTCATTGATAGTAATTAAACATGCAAGATAACTTTTTCGTACACCATGGCTTAATCTTTGCCTAATCTTACTGCAATACTAAACTCAATAAACAGAAGGAATTCTAACAATATTCAAGCGCAACTGTGATGGAACGGATTTTTTTTTTTTTGATTCCGTCATTCATAACACAATTGAAAATCTAACTAAACCAATTGGGTGCAACACAGGATCACAGATGCCATCTAGGACCCATATACTTTTAACCATAATAAGTATAGCGGAAGTTATTCTAACACTTGCGGAAGTATTCATATTCATTCCAAAATATTCATTTCCGAGTACATAATCAAAAGGGTCTAACCATAGAAATCCATCAAGTTATTACAATAATATTTCTCCAAAATAAGCTTCCGAGGTCTTTAGTAATTCTTCAGGCAAGCTCTAATCACTCCAACTTGTCAGGTACAAGCTCTAAAGCTTCATCTATGGGGGGAAAAAATATAAAACAGTGAGCCAAGGCCTAGCAAGGTACATGCACATGGGTAGTAAAATGATGATGCAGAACGGTCATGTAACTATGAATGAACAGAATGGTTAATCAGAATGCAGTCCAAGAAATAGAGAAAACATACCTTAACAGTATTATACTTTAGAATCGGTAATCGGTACGATAAAAGGTAAACAGTATCATAACATATTGGTAATCGGTACAGTAACATAACATATCTGTAAAACAGTAAACGGTACTTTATATCATATCGGTACAGACCCTGCTAGTATACCCTACTAGCTGAGGGGGCGAATAATCGAGGATAGATTATATTTAGTCCACACAATCCAAGGCCTATCATGTCATATATATCCCATCCCGAGGGATATCTATACTGTGTGCCACCCGAAGGTCGGTCTATGTTCCTCTTGGCTTAATGCCCTTGAGGATAGGGCGGACCATGAATCGCTCCATGGATAGAGCTATCCTCGATTACCACTGTAAGTTCTAAGGCCTCACCCAAGAACTTACCTGGACTGTAGTCAGTCTCGGGTCCCAAAATAACAATAACGGAAATCATCTCTTTATCAAAAATCTCATTTTCAAAATCAAACTTTCACAACACAATTTCCTCGACACTGGTACATTTTTTCGAAAACAATTATACCTGGGGCCGGTTTAGATTTTTATCAAGGAAGGGCCGGAGTGCATAAACTTAAAAAGTCAGAGTTCATTTCACATTAAGGCCGGAGTTCATTTTCTTCAAAATGCCGGACTTCAGCAAGCTTGGACGGAGTACTTTTTTAAAAAGGACGGAGCTCTTTTTGGACGGAGTACTTTCAAAAGGACGAAGCTCTTTTTGGACGGAGTACTTTCAAAAGGACGAAGCTCTTTTTTGGACGGAGTACTTTCAAAAGGACGGAGCTCTTTTTGGACGGAGTTCTAAAAGGACGAAGCTCTTTTTGGAGTACTTTTCATTAACAGGACGGAGTGCGTTTCATTAATAGGACAGAGTGCTTTTCCTTAACAGGACGAAGTGCATTTCCTTCTTAAAAACCGGAGTGCATTTTCTTTAAAAATCGGAGTGCATTTTCTTCTTAAAAACCAGAGTTCGTTTTCTTCTTAAAGCCGGAGTTCTTTCTAGATTAAGGGCCGGAGTGAACTAACTTAAAAGCCGGAGTTCTTTTTAAAAGAGGCCGGAGTGCTTTTTGGACGAAGTGCCTTTTAGACGGAGTGCCTTTCGCTCAAAGGGACGGAGAGCTTTTTACTCAGGGGGACGGAGTGCTTTTCTCTCAGGGGGATGGAGTGCTTTTTACTTAAGGGGACGGAGTGCTTTTTACTCAAGGATGGAGTACTCAAGAAGCTGTAGTTCATTTCCCCTTTAAAGCCGGAGTTCATTTTAAGGACAGAATTCATTTTCTCAGGGGACGGAGCTTATTTTCTCGAAGGACGGAGCTCATTTTATCAAAGGACGGAGTTCATTCTTTCAAAATAAGGAATTCATTTTATATTACAGACGGTGGATTTTCAATGCAGAAAGCAGGAACTTAAAAACAGAGTATACGTGCAGTAAAGCATAAACTTCAAAACAGAGTACACTTCAATATTATCAAAACATGAACTTAAAAGCAGAGCAGAGTACACTTGCAATATTCTTAAAGCATGAACTTAAAAACGGCGTCCAAGGTACACTTGCAACATTATTAAAGCATGAATTTAAAAGCAGCGTCCGAAGTAACTTGCAATATTCTTAAAGCATGAATTTAAAAGTAGCGTCCGAAGTACACTTGCAATGAATTTAAAAACGGCGTCCGAGGTACACTTGCCTGAGAGTTGATTCCTAGATTTTTACCGTCTTGAAGCTTTCTCCCCGTCACTCTCTTCCTTTCGCTTGCCTGACTGTCCACTCCAGCTGCCTCCAAGTTCTTCCCTTCTTCGCTCGTTATTCTTCCTTGGCGCCAGAAACTCACACTACCCCTCAACTACAGTCCGATATATAAAGAGGAGGGAGCAGGTGGGTAAGTGGAGGTAGGTTACTTGCTCGGTAATTCTTTTCAGGATTAGGTAATTCTTTTCAGGGGGTAGGTGGAGTAATCAGGTTGGTTTACCTACTCTATTTGGTCACCGCCTAGTTGAATTCTAACTAAAGCTTACTTTTGTCTTTCGTTCTATTAATTTATTCCGGTCAACTGCTCCTTATTTATTGCCAATGCTGCCGGTCAACTACTCCATACTTGTGATTCTTGGAGGACGGAGTGTTTCACGTTCTCTTTCAGGACGGAGTGACTTGATAGTCCGGAGTGGCTATATGAGTCCGGAGTGCCTTTTATCCGGAGTGCGTTTCTTAAATCCGGACGGCTTTGTTGGACGGAGTGGCTTTGTTGGACGGGCAAATCTCTATTGGACGGAGTAGCTTTGTTGCTGCGTCCGAAGTGTATTTTGTTCACTTCTAACCAGGGTGGCCTTTTGCGATGAGGGTTAGTTACTTAAGGTTTTGATTCCGGAGTTCTGGGAGGCCGTAGTGTTTTTGCTCCACTATGGACGGAGTGGCATGATTGAAACTTCTAGAGTGCCCTTGTCCACTTAAGGGCAGAGTAGCCTTGTCTTCACTTTAAGGCTGCAGTGGGACTTATTTTGTAGTAAAGAAAGGCTGTAACATCCCGAAATATTTTATCCGATTAAATTGAGATTAATTATTATTTTCGGTAATTT